>JARYGA010046855.1:0-44921 GCA_030545235.1 Helianthus tuberosus | reverse complement strand
AAGTCCACCTAATCCCCCCTCAAGCTTACAGGACAAAAGGAACAACCACTGGGTTATTTCCTAACCGCCTTATACCAAGATCCAAAGAGTTTAGAATCAAATCTATTTTTTTCTCTCGTGAGTCTAGACGATGCTTTCCCTAACCAAGAGGTATTCCGGCTGTAGAGTCGCTATCCCCAACCACAGATTACTTAGGTTTCGGTACTTTTAATCGGCAATTCGATTTCACACATCTCAGAGGCATTCCAGCTGTAGAGTCGCTATCCCCAACTCGGATTACATAGACCTGTGTTACTTTCATTTAGTTTCTAGTTCACTTTTTATTTCATTTTTTTTCTTTTTCTTTTTCTTTTTCAGCGAGATAATGACCAAAAACTCTAACGATCTTAGCTTATAACGGCATCCCTTATACTATTTTTGGCGGTTTCAATTTCCCCACTCTCCCTAGATGAGAACCCACTAGTAGACCGACAATTAGGTATATTTTAAATCAAAGGAACCCAGAACCGAACCGAGCCTACCCGCGCATCCCAAACTAGACACAAGCACGATTATTTTATCTCATATTATTATTATTTGAACCCGAACAAAAACCCGACTTTTCTATCATTTTCCGTTTTTATTTTGCAAACTTCTTATTTCAAAAGACATTTTCTATTTTTTAATTTTTTTTTTTTAGATTTTTGAAAATTTTTAATTTTTTTTTTCGACTTTTTATGACTCAACTAACTAAACTAACGACTCAAGACTCAAATGTCCCATCCCCACACTTAAATATTGCATTGTCCCTAATGCAAGGATGAAAACACGACTCCTAAAATCTAAAGACAAAAAGAAAAACGAAAAATAAATAAAATATACAAAGTATACAAGTGGAACGACTTAGCTGAATAAATATGTGAGACTGTCAGTATGCCAGTCGATACCACATATGCCCTCCAATCCAAAACGCGCTCAGCAAACTGTATAAACTCGGACACGCGAACGGAAGCGGCACAAACAAACGACCTAACAATCATCATACCAAGCAGAACATGACATATATACCAAAATATCAGTGTCAACAACCATCAAGTATCAACCAACCCCCCCCCCCCCCCTCAAAAACCCTACCAACCTGTTTATAATATCAGTACAGACCAAAATATGAGGATAAAAAACAGCATAAAATAAAAAAAAACAAAAGATATAAGCTCCATAAGCACTGCTGTGTATCCTCAAACTCGCATCTACTCCCCATCCGAGCCCTGCTCCTCATCAGCAGGCTCCTCCTCCACTGGCTGCCACGATGATGGTGGTGGTAACTGTAAATGACCAAGAAGAACCTGAATACCATCCCGCATCTCCAGCCTAACCTGCTCAACTCTATCATACACTGCCTCTAGTGTCAACGGCTCTGGCCGCGGCTGCCTAATAGGGTGCTCACGTGCCGGCAACTGATGCCTCGGCAGTGGCACCTGATAGCGCTGAGGAATCGCACCCCGCATCACCTCTGCCACAGCTGAATCTGGTGGAGGGGGCACGTGTTGCCCCTCTATCACGGCCTCCCATGCCGGTGGACTATCCAACGTAACTATCCTCGCCTGCTGTAGACTCTTCAGCTCCATGAATGATGGAGCTGGTCCTGTAAGCATCAACTCAGCCAGAAAATCAGCAAACACACCCAAATTCGCCGCCAACATCGTGATATACGGCCCGCCATATAACCTCGCCTTTCCTCCTCCCTTTTTCGGCCTCGCCAATGACCATGCCAAAATACTTGCCAGATTCACTGGCCTCCGCTCAACCATACACATGAGACAGAACAGGCTATGCTGGTTCACCTTATCCCCCTCGTACCTACCAATAAATGTCGCCGCTAATATCTTATGTACAAACCTATAAAGCGGATCTCGAATATCAGATGCTACCATATTGTTTGAATACTGTGTAATAGAAATAGTCGCCCAAAACCTCTTTATATCATCCTTCATCACACAACAATCCTTCCTCTCCTTCACAACCTGCCTCAGTAAACCCCTAAACTCCTCCGACTCAACCTCCCGACTCGAATAAAACCCAGTGGCCTCAGCAAATTGTGGCAGTGTCATATTGAAAATCCGTTTACCCAACACAAACGATACAACATCTGGCTCATCAAAACCCCCTGGATGCCTATAGTAAAATGTGGAATGGAACTCCAGGGTGAGCTGGTGGTACTGTGGCGCGTTACAATCCAATGCCATCATAAACTTAGGCCCTAGTAGTTCCTGCAACCTCTCGACCTGCCCCAACTTACCAACCAAATTCCAATCTATCCTTCTAAACTCCAACAGATTCAGCTTCTTAATAGTATCAAACTTCGAATACTCAGCCGACCCCACAGCAAACCGTAACAACGGGCTATCCACCAACCTCTCACTCTGACCATGTGGGATCCCCTTATCCCTATATGCAATCTCTCTAAGTATTAAACCAGCCGGCTGCTCCTGAGCAGCTCCCCGAGCTCTAGTACCGCGCCTCTTGTTCTTCACTCCTGATGAGGATCCTTCACCTGACATCCTGTTCAAAACAATCAATAAACGTACAAAACAGGCGAACAGTTAGTGAACACAAGCTATTTTTGGTATTTTTGAGTTTTTTTTTTTATTTTTTTGGAATTTTTAAGAATTTTTCTGATTTTTTTATGATTTTTTTTTTTCGAATATAATAATATAATAATATACAGTCGAACGACGGCCGTATAGCATTTCATTCCCGGCCGTTGTTCGAAACAAGTGCATATTGCATAATCATCTCGAAAATAAGCCAAACCTCACCCGAATGGAGATTGAGTACGAGCGAAGTGGCTTAAAGTCAAGCGATGGAATAGTACGCGCAACACGACACTCACACGACTCAAATATGACTCGAAAAACTCAAACCGACACTAAATGACACTAAATACGACACTACGACACAAAACATGACTCAAAATACACTAACTTTACATTTTTACCCCCTCCCGGCACCTTGCTCGCCCTCGAGCAATCCTAAGTGCCGAGAAATAATCAAATGCCAAAGCGTGGAAGCAACGGATAACGGCGCGCGTTTATGTGAAAAATTAATACTTTATGTCGACATGTGCACATCCGCATCCCCACACTTGTTTTTAATGACGGCCAAAAACACTTTTTCAAAATATTCCATTTACCAATCAAATGCCAAAAATTTATTTCGCGTTCAAAACCTCCCCCCCTATTTTTTCTATCACAAACCCATCCGCACATCGCTCAAATCAATGCAATCAATCGTCCAGCCCGAAACACCCCTCCCTTGATAAATCATAATCAAATAATCCTGCAAATATATTACACCAACGACACAGACGACTCGACTAACAATAGACCTGCACTTACTGCAAACAGAAAGACTCGACAATATCAACTATGAGCACAGCAGTATCTGACCTAACAAAAGACTCGACTGACATGGAACCAACTATCGACAACCCAACAGACTAAACAGCAAATGACTCGACACAATGACTGCAGACATCAACCATAACGACTCGATACACAAAAAAAAACGTGACTCGAAAAACAGACTCACAGCAGACATAAGGCCAACTCAACTTACCTGCACATCAACACAAACAGACTATCCTGAACGAAAGACTTACTGACTCGACACAACTACCAGGACCCGACAAACTTCACATAACCGGACTAGAACTGGGGCCAAACTATCATGCAAACTGAACCGACACCAAAGAAACAAACTTTACTACTGGACTCGATACACAGACCAAACACATTAATGAAAACCTTACACGCAAGAAGAAAGGTGCAGGATATATAGCTCGTAGTCGACGACTCAAAATCAAGCGAAACAGGGCACACTCAGCTGTGGGGGCGGTGGTCAATGCGGTGGTCCGTACCGGCAGAAATGGTAATGATGGTCGGTGGTGATTTCGATGGTGGTGTTGGGGTTTAAAAGTGGTGGAGGGTTGGTAGAAATGGTGATGAACTGGTGGTTGTGAACTGGTTAATCAGCGACGGAGGGTGTGAGATTGTGGCTGAGGTGATGTAGGCTGATGAAGGTGAACTGAGGTGGTGGTGGTGGTGGGGTGTATAATCACCGGAGAAGGAGGGAATTGAGTTTAGGGTTTGAAAAGTGAGACCAATTTGGGGATTTTAACACTGGTATCGACATGTAGGGCTCACGCGGCCCGCATAAGGTTTAGGTGAAGTTGAAGCGGGCCGTGAGCGTGTGTTTTTTTTTCAAATTCGTTTAAGCCCAAACGGGCCGCATGAAAGTTAAGAAACTCCATACGCGGGCCGCCTGGACAGCAAAAACCTGCTGTTTGTTTAACAGCAGCAGCAGTGTGCTCAAAAATTTGATTTTTCTTATTACCATTTTACCCCCAGCCTGTATTTTGTCGATTTTTAATGTTAAACATACCTGGAAAGCTGCTCGTATGCTGATTTCGCCTTCGTGAAGGACCGTGTACCTGCAAAAAATTTCTACGACACACAAAAGACGCAAATACGACACTACGACAAACAACGCAAAAGCACACAAATCACTAAACTAAAGACACGACACGGACAATGACTCAATGTACAAACTCTACACTTGAGTTTTCACTCAAGAACCTACGCGGTGGTATCCGGAAGATCTTTGAGAGGAGTTTCCTCCCTCTCAACGTCGTCAATAGGCCCTCCTAAATAATGCTTCAAGCGGTGGCCATTCACTTTCCACGACTCGTCACTCTCCTTATTGTATAGCTTGATTGCACCATGCGGAAACACTTCCCTCACTACATATGGTCCCGTCCACTTCGACTTCAACTTCCCGGGAAACAACTTAAACCTCGAATTGTAAAGAAGCACCTTATCACCAACCTTAAATTCCTTCAACCCCTTAAGCTTCCGATCATGCAACGCCTTCGTTTTCTCTTTAATACTCCACGAACGCTCATACGCCGCATCCCTAAGGGCTTCCAATTCATGAATTTGGAAGTATCTTCTCCTAGCGGCCTCGGTCAAATCTAAATTCACCGTTTTGAGTGCCCAAAGAGCCCGATGCTCTAACTCAACCGGTAAATGGCACGCTTTCCCATACACAATCATAAACGGCGTCGTACCTAATGGCGTCTTATAGGCGGTGCGGAACGCCCATAACGCATCGTCCAACTTGTCGGACCAATCCTTCCTACTCTTCCCGACCGTTTTCTCTAAAATCCTCTTCACACCTCGATTCGCGTTCTCCACTTGACCGCTCGTTTGTGGATGGTACGCAGTAGACAAGCGGTGCGTAACTCCATATCTCTCCAACGCCTTCTCCATAATCGCATTGCAAAAATGCGTACCGCGATCACTAATAATTGCCCTAGGAGTACCAAATCGCGTAAACAACTTCTTTAAGAACCTCACCACCACTCGTGCGTCGTTCGTAGGCAAAGCTTGAGCTTCCACCCACTTCGAAACATAGTCTATCGCAACGAGGATGTACCTATTCCCACTCGAAGGAGGGAAAGGTCCCATGAAATCAATACCCCAAACGTCAAAGATTTCCAACACTTGAATAGGATTCTGGGGCATCTCATTCCTGAATGAGATATTTCCGGTACGCTGGCATGCATCACAAGCCCTAACAAAATCCTGAGCATCCTCGAACACCGTAGGCCAAAAGAAACCGCAATCAAAGACTTTTTGCGCGGTAGTGTGTGCTCCATGATGACCTCCCGTCAAACCCTCATGCACGTGCCTCAGGATCTCAACACCTTCTCCCCTACTAACACACCTCCTAAGTATACGGTCGCCTCCAATCCTAAAAAGGTAAGGGTCATCCCATATGTACTTTCTAGCGTCCCTCATCAACTTCCGCTTTTGCTGCGCACTCATATTCTCCATCACAAACCCGTCAGCCAAATAATTGGCTATATCGCTATACCACGGTAGATCCACGGCTCCTGCCGTGACAGCATCAATAGACTCGTGAGGGAATCTGTCCCCTATCGCCTCCTCACGAATCTCTCTCTCTTCGGATCCTCTAAACGGGACAAGTGGTCTGCCGCCACATTCTCTGCCCCTTTCTTATCCTTAATTTCAATGTCGAACTCGGAAAGAAGCAGAATCCATCGTATAAGGCGCGGCTTCGCGTCCTTCTTCTGAAACAGGTAACGCAGAGCGGAATGGTCAGTAAACACAACGGTTTTCGAAAGAACGAGATACGACCGGAACTTGTCGAACGCGAACACCACTGCTAACAACTCTTTCTCTGTGGTGGTGTAATTCTCTTGGGCATCATTCAAAGTTTTACTCGCGTAGTAAATCGGGTGAAAATGCTTCTCCCGTCTCTGCCCTAACACCGCACCAACTGCGTAGTCGCTCGCGTCGCACATCAGCTCGAATGGTAAGCTCCAATCAGGTGACACGAGGATCGATGCACTCACTAACTTCTCCTTCAGAAACTCAAACGCTCGAAGGCACTCCTCGTCAAAGACGAAAGGAACGTCCTTTTCCAACAATCGCGTCATGGGGCGTGTGATTTTGGAAAAATCCCTAATAAAGCGCCTATAGAATCCCGCATGACCGAGAAAACTACGAACCGACTTGACACTAGTCGGCGGAGGAAGCTGGCTGATCGTGTCTATCTTCGCCCTATCAACCTCAATACCAGTTCTCGAAATCTTGTGCCCTAGCACAATCCCCTCAGTCACCATGAAGTGACACTTCTCCCAATTCAACATCAGCTTCGTTTCAACACATCTCTTCAACATCTTCTCCAAATTCACCAAGCACTGATCGAACGAACTACCGTAGACCGAAAAATCGTCCATAAATACCTCCATCGAACTCTCGACCATATCCTGAAAAATCACGATCATACAACGCTGGAAAGTAGCAGGAGCGTTACATAGACCAAACGTCATGCGTCGGTACACGTACGTGCCATATGGACATGTAAAAGTGGTTTTCTCCTGATCCTCTGGTGCAATAGGAATCTGGAAATAACCCGAAAACCCGTCGAGAAAACAGTAGAACTGCTGACCCGCGAGACGCTCAAGCATCTTATCAATGAATGGGAGCGGAAAATGATCCTTACGAGTGGCGTCATTTAATTTTCGATAGTCAATGCACACACGCCAACCCGTAACAGTACGAGACGGAATAAGCTCATTCTTCGCATTCAGAACAACCGTCATCCCCCCTTTCTTCGGGACGACCTGCGTAGGACTCACCCAAGCTGAATCGGAAATCGGATAGATCAAACCAGACTCTAACAACTTCTTAACCTCCTTCCTAACTACCTCCTGCATATTCGGATTCAAACGACGCTGCGGCTGCACTACAGGATTGTAAACATCCTCCATCAGAATGCGATGCGTGCAAAAAGTAGGGCTAATGCCCTTTATATCAGATAGCCTCCAGGCAATCGCATCACTGTGCTCTCTCAACACCTCAATCAACCTCACTTTCTCCTCCTCTGTCAACTTCGAAGATATGATGACAGGCATATCCGGCTTCTCTCCTAGAAATGCGTACTCAAGGTGTGATGGAAGAACCTTAAGTTCTAAGGGCGGTGGAATCTCTACAGGAGTACTCTCATCACGAATCGTGTCAAGCTCCAATGGCTCAGTAACACACAACTCATCACTCTCGACCAACTGCTCCCCCTCTACTTCTTCAACCTCCTCCTCGTCATGCTCGTCAACGACTCCCTCACTCACTAAATCGGCTCCACTGATGTACCCGAAACACGTGTCGACACAAGATATGAAAGAATTTAGAAAGTAAACAGAATGACACGGCCCGCTATCATCATCTCGACCTCCAGGATGCTGCATCGCTCTGTCAATCTCAAATGTGACAATCTCGTCACCAGCACGAAGAGAAATCTTACCGTCAAAGACATCGATAATCGCCTTTGCGGTCCTAAGGAATGGACGGCCCAGAATAATAGGAACTCGCTCGTCGGCCTCCATATCAAGAACAACGAAATCCACAGGAAACACAAACTTATCAACCTTCACCAACAAATTCTCCACTATCCCACGTGGATACTTGACTGATCGGTCAGCCAAGGACAACGACATACGCGTGGGCATCAACTCTCCTAAACCAAGCCTCTCGTATAACGAAAATGGCATCAGATTGATGCTGGCCCCTAAATCGGCTAGAGCGTGAGCGGGGGTAACGGCTCCCCCAAAGAAACATGGAATCGTGAAAGTACCAGGATCGGTTAATTTCTCTGGTAGCTTATTCAAGACTACCGCGGAACAACCTCCTGTCAACGGAATATTCGAAAGCTCACCGATTCTCTCCTTACGCTTCAAAAGATCTTTGAGAAATTTCGCATACTTGGGCATAGACTGAAGCGCCTCGATGAACGGAAGATTGATTTTCAACTGTGTAAACATCTCGAGGAATTTCCCGTATTCCTGAGCATATTTCTGCTGCCTAGCGCGGGCGGGAAACGGAAGGCGGGAATAATCAATCACTGGTGATGGCCGAACCTTCGTCGGCTGCTTCTCCACTTTCTTTTCCACTGGCGACTCCTTGGCGTGTGCGGTACTTGCTGGGGCTAGCCGCGTGTGCACCTTGCCTGGAGTCTCCATCTCGATCTCCTCATCGACTTCATCCTCTTTCTCCTCCTCAACTCTCTCTCTCACAACTTCTCCTAAACTCTTTCCACTGCGGGTCGTAATTGCTTTCGCTGAATGATTTGCGGGATTTGTGAAGGTGTTTCCTGAAAACTGACCCGGTGGATGCTCCTGCAACTGTTTAGCAATTCCACCTACTGTTCTTTGAAGATCTAAAAGTGTGGATTGCTGACTTTTGAGCTGAAGTTCGTGACTTTTATTAATTTGCTCCTGAGTTTTAATAAAATCAGTTAAGGATTTCTGCGATGTCTGATTCTGTGTCATCATCTGGGCTAACATCTCCTCTATTTTACTCAAATTTCCCTCTGAACCCTTACCACTACCTTGACTCTCCTGATTCGACCCTCCACTTGCAAACTGACCTCCTGAACCACTATAATGACCACCCTGACCCGAACCACTACTCGTGTAAAGACCCGGCCCCCTATTTTGATACTGACCAGATGGGAACCCAGGGGGATTGCCAGAAGAACGATAACTGCTATTGTTACCACTACCGCGCCAGTTGGAGTTGTAATTGGAATTGAAAGGATTCGTGGGACCCCTAGACTGACCGGCTATGTACTCTACCTCCTCGAGAGTAAGTGTGGGACACTCGAGCGTGTCGTGACCTCCCCCACAAACCTCACACCTATCAACTTTCTTCTTAATCTCATTCAACTCTTGCCTCATCTCTTGCCTCAAACTCTCGACTACAGCAGCTACCGATAGATCCAAGTTAACTTGGTTTACCCCTCGACCGGCCGAGGAGGTACGAACAGGAATGGAAGTCCTGCTGATAGTGCCATAATCCATATCAGAGTGGTGAAACTCTCAAACAATTCGTTGCACTCATTCACTGTCTTCTTTTTCCATAAGCTGCCCTCCTGCTGAAGTATCGAAACGAGCTCTAATCTCAGGAGTAAGACCATTGTAAAACTTTTCAACTAACGCCCAATCAGACAAACCATGCTGCGAACAACGAGAAAGAAGCGTCTGGAAACGCTCCCAAGCTAAGTGATATGGCTCATCAGGCTCCATACGGAACGGGTGAATCTGATCACGAAGGCGAGACGCCTTGGCTGGGGGAAAGTACTTGGCTAAGAAAGCATCACGAAGACCTGCCCAAGTAGTGAAAGTGCCTGCGGGCTGAGAATCGAACCAGACGGCTGCGCGTCCAGCGAGTGAGAATGGAAAGACCTGAAGGTATCGAGCATCAAGGTTCACCCCCTCGATGGAGAAGGTGCTGCAAAGGTGAGTGATGCGATTAATGTGAGCGGGTGCATCCTCGCCGTCACGACCATGAAACTGGCATGAATTGGTGATGGCTGTCATGATGTAAGATGGAATCTGCCAAGACCTATCATTCGCGATGTTCGGAAGGGTAATGGGTGAAGTAGCACCGGTGAAACCGGTGGTAGCCTGCTGGTAAACGGTGCGGTTCGCCATTTGAACTACGGGTGGAGGACTAGGTGTACGAGAACGGGAGGGTGGTGGGGAATTGTGTGGCGATGGCTTCGGTGTGTAATCGAAAGCGGGGTGGACTGCGAAAACGAAGAAGAGCTAGAAGAACTTACCTCGGACGCAGAAGACGAGACGGAAGACTTGATCGTAAACGGAAGCGGCGGAGGTCCCTGCGAACGCGTATGGGGCATCAACTGCAAAACCGAATACGAACAAGTAAGAAGACTCTAACAACGACTCACTAATCTAGAAAAGACACTAAAGCAAATATATTTGTTTTTTTTATTTTTTTTTTATAATTTTTAGACTCCTACGACTCAACGAACACAAATAGCACGTAATATGTCAACTAAGTCCAAACAAAGTAGTCAACGCAATCGCCAAAGAATCCCCGGCAACGGCGCCAAAAACTTGATGTGCTGAAAATGGGTTAATTAAAAACAACTAAAATTACCCTAATTCTAGACTCTCTCTAAGCTTTAAATTTATAAAACTAAGACTCGATCTAAACCCTAAACCACACAACCGGCAAGTGAACCGATCAATGTAGTAAAGCTAAAGCAAGTCCGAGTATCGAACCCACGAGACTCTACTGATTACGCTAAGACTCTATCTAGACTAAGACTGACACGACATAACTAAATTGTTTATTAATTTGGGGGGGGGGGGTTCTAAATATCCTAAAATTATAATTAAAAAGATCAACTAAATTAACTAAACGAACTAGACACGAACTCACACGAAGGCTGAACTCAAGGATGATAAAGGAACTACCTAGACAGGAATCCTGATTGCTTTTAGTTATGATTATAATTGGAAGTTGTCTGCTATGGAACCGAGATCTTAAAATTCTCACATCTCGGGAAATCTAAGTACCCCTAACCCTTCTCAAGAGCACGCTAAGATCCCTTAAAGGTTGTTAAATTACCGGTTATTAGATTCCTTTACAAGACATCTAATGGGTTTATAAAAGTATCCTACAAGGCTCAATCCCTTACGAGACCTAAACCTAGGATAGGTTTGTTTTCTCAGCTAGACTTGCTAGACAGCAGCCAAAAGGTTAACTTCCTAAGAAGGACCCACCTTGCAGTTTAATCACTTAGACCTAGCAATAATGTCGCACCTTACAGCTATTGACGATTAGTAGAACACTTGATTTTATAAAAATACCAATTATTACTTCTAAGGTTTATCGGCCGATTTAACCCTAAAGATTCAAGATTTATTACGTGATATAGACAGTCACCAAAATCTAAAACCTAGCATGACTCTATTATGTGATAAAGACCGTCATCTGTAACACCTCGAAAATTTACGTCCTATAATGTCTTGACACGTGTCATAACCTTTGAACGTGTGAAAGAATGTTCTTGAAGGACTAAAGTTGACAAACAATGAAACTGTGTAAATATAAGGGTTCAAAGTGTCAACAATGAATAAATATACTTTACA
This sequence comes from Helianthus tuberosus, assembly GCA_030545235.1. Lineage (NCBI taxonomy): Eukaryota > Viridiplantae > Streptophyta > Magnoliopsida > Asterales > Asteraceae > Helianthus > Helianthus tuberosus. Next base: position 33,397 of record JARYGA010046855.1, on the reverse strand, counting down.
ATAACCCTACATGATGTTTATAACCTTAAACGAATGGATCATGGATCATACGAAGCGAATTGTGAAAGAAAGTGAGAGATTACAAACTACAGGGGTTAAATGTGTCAACATGTTAAAGAAATACCTCTGAGTGACCTTATAGCAAACCCGAAGCCTTGTAACGATTAATTATTCTCACTAGAATGCACCATAAAAATTTCACCAAGTTTCGTTGCCGTATGAGAAAGTTATGATAAAATTCGTGTGTAAGGGTTAGAATCGTCAACATTGAAAATTAGGGCTTTTCGGGTGATCTCAAAGTTACCCGAGGACTTCACAATGATGGTATAAGTCTTGAAGCCCTTATAAATCAAGTTAGAGGGTTTATAATGCAAGAAACAAGGTGAAAGCGACGTTTAGAAGGACCGGGGACTGAAAATGCAATAACTGAAAACTTGAAACCTGAAGTCATGTCCCAGGCGGCCCGCGTACGATTTAATAAAACCTCAGGCGGGCCGCGTCCCACCTGCAGATGCAGAAAACACAGGCAGCTGCCTGTACAGCCGGTTTAACCGACTTAAAACTCAAAATTTCGATTCTATGGGCTGCCTAAAGTGGTTTATAGCCTATAGAAGACACATGTATTCATCCATGATCATTAGTAGACCCATATGGCAACAATCTATGAAGATCAAAGCTTAGATAAAAAGCTCATAAAGTTGCAACTTTCATACATTCACTTCCTGATCATTTCTGGTGCATAACAGCCGATCCCAAGACCTTCCTAATCATCCTTAGACACGTATTTAGGAGCCCAGTAAAAGCTATCTGTACTTGCTGATTTGATACGGCTGGGATTGAATTTATATTTAGCTCAGGTAAATACTTTTAACTTATTTTCCCTATACGGGCTTGGGGTACGGTATATAAAATACCGCTTGGTCCGGCATTGAATCTTTAATCGAATAGAGGTTAAATCATTGATATGCTACGTTTTGAAATGTTTTGTTTGCTTAAAGCCTTTGGGGGGTTAATGACCATGTCCCGGATATCCCTGGCATCATTTTACGAAATGGCCACGACCTTAGCACTCAGGTGTAGGCGTACACCTGTCAGTGTCTCATTAAATAAAGTGGTGTGTCTATTGATCTTTAACCCGGTCTACGGATCGGGCTACTGAACGCATAAGAAACATGTAATTCGTTTACAAGTATTATATTTAAATAATTATCCCAAGTTATAAAACATTATTTGTGCCTTGTGCATTCAAATCAATCATTTTAAAACCTTTTCAAAATGAGTCGGTTGATTGTATTTACCAGTGTAAACTGACGTATTTTCCCAAAAAGGCTAAGTGCAGGTACTAATCGGAATTGGCTGGCTACTCCTAGCTTCAATAAAGAGTCTCCCAAGCTTAGATGCCTAAAGTCTGTTGAACAGTGTTATTTTATTTTCGATCCGCCTGTGGATCCTTTACTTCCGTTGTAATACTTTGATGTTACACTATTACGGATTGTAATATATTTATCCTTTTGCTTCCGCTGTGCATTTATATATTGTGTTGTTTGACTATGATCTTGCCAACCACGTCACGTTACTCCCCTACCGGGCCCACCGGTAACACGTGGAAATTTGGGGTGTGACATCACCAAGATTCATGCGAAGCAATAATCAATAATTAAACAACATCAAGCACGCAAACACATCTAACTGATAGAACAAACCGTTTACAATTTATAAACTATCCATAGCATTCAAAAATCCAAGAATAATCAAAACATATGCAATCATTCAACCATGTCTAGGTAGTAACAAGAAATCTAGCCGCTAAACATGTTCAAGAATACGATAATAAACTCGTTTAAATCTGAATTCATCATTACAAATCAAGAACAAGCAAACCGAATGATAAACAAGAAGAGATAACCCGAATATCTTCCAATCCGAATGCTCCTGAGCTTCTCACGATGATTCTTCACGACCCGAACCTTCAAAACCTCTGAAATCAGTCTCCAAGATCGCCCAAAAACTCTAAAATTCGTAGTATCTTCGGCTGTTGCTGTTGATGATCATTTATAACCAAGAAAACCCTAATACTGTCGCTGATTCAAGTCGGTTTCACGTAAACAGGTTCCATGCGGCCCGCGTAAGAGGTGAACTTAAGTTCACGCGGCCCGCGCGCGTATCACAATTCAGAAATCCTATCTTAAGTTGATTCGGCCCGCGTAGAAGATTGTAATAAGTCCATGCGGCCCGCCTGAGACCTTCTGGATGCTTTTTCGCTTCGTTTCCTTCTCCCAAACTCTCGATTTCCGTTCCAGTCTTTCGCCTTTCCAGAATTTGACTCTTTTCTACTCCTTTTTGCTGTTAAGACCTGGAAAACACAAAACAATCAAAAGTATGTTGGTGCATGTTTGTGACAACAGCTTAGATTTGGTCTTTGGATATCTTGTAATTAGATAAACGATAAACAGTTAGCGGGTTTAGCTTTGTATTAGTGAGATAATAGAGTTTGGGCTAAACAAAACCCACATTGGGTGATGGGGGACGATTTGGGCCTAGCCCATGTAGCAAACCCAGCCTAATGTTGCAACCTTGTGTTATATAAACAAGGTTAGGCTTTAGGGTTTAGGTTAATCAGCCAAAACAGAGTTTGAGAGGCATTGAAATTCGTGAGAGCTAGACTTGGATGAATTTGAGTGTGGTTAGGGTTTAGATTGATTGTAATACGTTTGTTTGATAATCAATAGTAAACCCGGATTGAAAGTGAATTGCTGTTTCTGTGTTTCTACTCATTCTGCTATATTCTGATCAAGAGGATTCTGCACTCTTGATTGGAAAGACAGTTCTGTGAAATATCCATACATGAAGGGGACCTACAAAGTATATACATTCTATACTAAAAACGGACAAAAAACGAAATATCTAACGACTAAAACGGACGCGAATAAAGATGTATTTTGCAATACATCACCAACCATGCTCGAATCCTCTATGACAAGAATTCCATAGAAATTCATACACCCACAGGGGAAGTAATTATGATTACAGGAGATAAGTCGCGCAAACCATTAAAGTTCATTTCGATAATGAAAGTTGCTAGTTATGAGCGAAAACAAGGAGTAGTGTAGATGATTTCAGTGATCATTAACACTAAAGGTAACGAACTTAAGGAAATTCCTGTAGTATCAGAATACCAGGATATATTCCCGAAAGAACTACCAGGATTACCACCAAATAGGGAAGTAGAGTTTAGAATTCATCTAATTCCTGGAACCACACCAATAGCTAAGGCACCCTATCGGTTAGCACCCACTGAAATGCTAGAACTGACAAAGCAATTAAACGAATTGCTAAGTAAAGGATTCATACAACCTAGTTCATCCCCGTGGGGAGCACCAGTGTTGTTTGTGAAAAAGAAAGATGGTTCAATGCGAATGTGTATCGATTATAGGGAGCTGAATAAGGTTACAATTAAGAATCGATACCCATTACCTAGGATTGATGATCTTTTTGATCAACTTCAAGGATCTAGATACTTTTCTAAAATAGATTTACGCTCCGGATATCACCAGTTAAAGGTACAAGAAGAAGACATACCTAAAACTGCTTTCAGAACTAGGTATGGTCATTACGAGTTTACAGTCATGCCCTTTGGACTAACAAATGCTCCTGCAGCATTCATGGACATGATGAATAGAATCTGTAAGCCATACTTGGATAAATTTGTGATTGTCTTCATCGATGATATACTTATTTATTCCAAAAGTCAGGACGAACATTGTGAACATCTACAAGCACTCTTAACTCTGTTAAGGAAAGAGAAGCTTTACGCCAAATTCTCAAAGTGTGAATTTTGGCTACGAGAAGTGCAATTTTTAGGTCACATGGTGAATCACAAAAGTATTCACGTAGATCCCTCTAAGATAGAAGCGATCACCAAATGGGAGGTCCCGCATTCAGCTACGGAAGTTAGAAGTGTTCTAGGATTAGCTGGGTACTATAGGCGCTTCATTAAGGATTTCTCTAAGATAGCTGTGCCATTAACTAAGCTAACTTGTAAAACAGTTAAGTTTGAATGGGGACCTAGACAAGAAGAGGCTTTTAAGATTTTAAAACAAAGGTTAACACACGCTCCAGTTCTAGCCTTACCAGAAGGAACAGAAGATTTTTTAGTTTATTGTGATGCTTCTAAACTAGGATTAGGATGTGTGTTGATGCAACGCAAAAACGTAATTGCGTATGCCTCAAGGCAATTGAAAAAACACGAAGAGAATTATACGACTCATGACTTAGAATTAGGAGCAATAATTTTTGCCCTTAAGATCTGGAGACACTACCTGTATGGAAGTAAGTTTATAGTCTATACAAATCATAAGAGTTTAAGATACATATTTGGGCAAAAAGAATTAAACATGAGGCAAAGAAGATGGATGGAGATTCTAAGTGACTACGACTGTGATATTCAATATCACGAAGGAAAAGCAAATGTAGTAGCAGACGCCTTAAGTCGTAAGTATCATGAAAAACAAAGACGAATTCGCGCTCTTAGATTAAATCTTCAAGTAGATTTAATGGAACAACTGAAGAACGTTCAAGAAACAACAATCAAGGATGATGCTGAAGGAATGAAAGGAAGAATAAAAGAATTAGAACAAGGGATTGATGAAATTTGGAGATTCCACAAGAAAAAGATTTGGGTACCTAAGCAAGGAGACTTAAGAAATAAAATTTTAGAGGAGGCCCATAAATCTAGGTATACCATGCATCCTGATAATAATAAGATGTATCAAGATTTAAGGAATAACTTCTGGTGGATAGGAATGAAAAAGGATATAGCTAGATATGTTTCTAAGTGCCTAACTTGTTCACAAGTTAAGGCAGAACATCAGAAACCTTCAGGTTTACTTCAACAACTAGAAATGCCTGTTTGGAAATGAGAACTAATAACAATGGATTTTGTTACTAAGTTGCCTAAAACTAGGAAAGGTAACAATGCGATTTGGGTAATTGTGGATCGATTAACCAAATCAGCTCATTTTCTACCCATGAAGGAAACCTTTAGCATGGAAAGATTAACAAAATTGTATGTAGACGAGGTAGTATCCTTACATGGAGTCCCACTCTCCATTGTATCAGACAGGGATAGTCTTTTCACTTCATATTTTTGGACAAGTTTCCAAGAAGCAATGGGGACCCGATTAAACTTAAGTACTGCATACCATTCACAAACAGATGGACAAAGTGAAAGGACAATCCAGACCCTGGAAGACATGCTCAGAGCATGTGTAATAGATTTTGGTGGAAACTAGGATAACCACCTACCCTTAATTGAATTCTCCTATAACAATAGTTATCATGCAAGTATCGAAGCTGCCCCATTCGAAGCACTGTATGGACGAAAATGTAGAACTCCAGTTTGATGGGCAGAAATAGGAGAAAGTCAATTATCAGGTCCCGAGATTGTACAGGAAACCACCGACAAGATAACTCAAATCAAGGAAAGACTGAAGACCGCTCAAGATCGCCAGAAAAGTTATGCAGACAATCGACGCAAGCCACTGGAATTTGAAATCGGAGACAAGGTACTCTTAAAAGTTTCTCCTTGGAAAGGAGTAGTCCGATTTGGTAAGAAAGGAAAGCTAAGTCCAAGGTACATAGGACCATTCCCAGTAATCCAACGCATAGGACCAGTTGCCTATCGCCTACAACTACCAGAAGAACTAGCTGGAATACACGACGTATTTCATGTATCCAACCTCAAGAAATGTTTATCTGACGAGTCCCTGGTAGTACCTCTTCAAGATATAGAGGTAAATGAAAAGCTAAAATTTGTTGAGAAACCACTCCAAATAGAAGACAGAAAGGTCAAGTTTCTCAAACACAAAAGACTAGTACTGGTCAAGGTCAAGTGGGATTCAAAAAGAGGACCTGAGTACACCTGGGAGCTGGAATCGGAAATGAAGCGAAAGTATCCTCACTTATTTCAGTAAATCTCAAGGACGAGATTTTAAATAAGGTGGGGAGGATGTAAGGACCTGCAAAAATGTCCAAAAACGACCCGTAAGTAAAAACCCAGACCCCTGTAACCCTAATACTCATGAAAAACCAAGAATTCAAGATTTTTAGGCTTCACGCGGGCCGTGTAAGCCATAAGGCTAAGCCTACGCGGGCCGCGATAGGACAGCTGGTGACTGGGACGCGTTCCAGGCCACGTGGCGGACCTACACGTGACACGCTAGCCCTACACGTAGACTAGGGGGCCCTCGCGGGCCGCGTAAGGTTTAAGTGAGGGTTTACGCGGGCCGCGTAAAACCCAGTTTTCTGCTATAAATTGCCTGTGCATGGGCTGATCGTCTGTGTGCGGGCAATTTATCAAAATCACAATCTTTCTGTTAGAAAATCACATTCAAAATAGGAAAACGCTGCTACGATCAAGGGTAATAACTCGATCACTGCTATGATACAATGTCCGATCGATTGAAACCGATCCGATGGATGTTTAAGTGCTGCCCGTATTTGGGCTATACTTTGTCATTCGTCGTGAGGGTTTTGATTTCGTGAGTTATCGTAAATGTTGTATTAAGTTACTGACCTAGTTTCGGGTGCATTGTTATTTAATTAGGTCACAAGGCTAAATCAGTAGGCAAGGTTCTGTCCAGTTAAACCTACAATGTGAGTCATTCTCTTTTATCAACAATGTTTTACAATACCCAAATTATTTTCAAAAGTTATTGTTATAGGGATTAAGTCTTGGTTATATTGAATCACTGGCAAGTGGGGTATTGTGCACATTACTAATTTCTCACGGTTAGGTTCACCAACCTAACAGTGATAATCATCACTACTTGGGTGAAAGGACCCAATAGTGGTATGACCATCGTCACCAGGGTGTGACACGGCGCCAGATAAAAATAAGATAGTAGCCATTGTAATTGCTCTTATGCTGTAATCTATAACTAAGGTGTCATTTCATATAACCTGAATGACTTGCCAGTATTTCCCCGCTGATAAAATCTTTTTAAACGTGTTTCAGGAGATTTACTGTGAACATGGAAAGGTGTCGCGTAATACCCCAGCTTGAAGAATGTGGCTCAGTAAATAAAATAAATAAACATGTTTTTGTAAAACAGGGATTTCCCAGGGAAATTACCCTTATTGTAAATTATGGGGTTTGTCCCAAAATGTGAAATAAAATAATTGGGCATTTTCAGTTTTAAAAGATCCTGTTAAAATTTCCGCTACCAAAATTAAATAATAAATACCACGGGTTTCTGTCCCGCGGCTTCTGGACCGGGTAACACCAGGCCGGGGGCCGTGACAGTCACTATTCAAGGAGATACACAATATGGACTGCCCAACAATGTGTCTGTTCTCAAAGTATCGCAGTGTCTGAAGAGTGGATGTGTCATCTATATGGCACAAGTGTCAGTGAACGACCTAAAGCCCAAGATTGAAGATATTCCTATTATCTCTGAGTATCCTGATGAACTACCTGGATTACCTCCTGAGAGGCAAGTTGAATTCAGGATAGATATTCTCCTAGGATCCGCACCAATTGCACGAGCTCCTTATCGTCTAGCGCCTACTGAAATGAAAGAGCTCAGGACCCAATTGGATGACCTACTAGAGAAGGGTTTCATTCAACCCAGCTCTTCACCTTGGGGAGCTCCAATATTGTTCGTAAAGAAGAAGGATGGATCAATGCGCCTATGCATTGATTACAGTGAACTAAACAAGATAACGATCAAGATTCGTTATCCCTTACCCAGGATCGACGACTTATTTGATCGGCTCCAAGGGGCGGGCTTCTTCTCAAAGATTGATTTGAGATCTGGGTATCGTCAACGTAAGGTCCGAACTGAAGATGTGCCTGAAACGGCGTTCAGAACAAGGTATGGACATTATGAGTTTTTAGTGATGCCTTTCGGCCTCACTAATGCGCCAGCAGCATTCATGGACCTCATGAATAGAGTCTGCAAACCCTACTTAGATAAGTTTGTCATCGTCTTCATAGATGACATACTTATCTATTCTCGTAGCCAAGTTGATCACGAGAAGCACCTTCGATGTATCTTAGAATTGCTTCAACAGGAGAAGTTGTATGCTAAATTCTCCAAGTGCGAGTTCTGGCTTCGTGAAGTCCAATTCCTTGGACATGTTGTTAGTGAACATGGCATCCAAGTAGATCCCGCCAAGATAGAAGCCATTATGAACTAGGAAGCACCGAAGACGCCAACAGAAATTCGCAGCTTTCTGGGTCTAGCTGGATATTATAGAAGATTCATTGAGAACTTCTCAAGAATAGCTGCACCATTGACTTCTTTGACCCGTAAGAATGTAAAATTTGATTGGGGTCCAAAACAACAAGAATCCTTTGAGATTCTCAAGCAGAAATTGAGCAATGCTCCGGTGTTGACATTGCCCGAAGGAATCGAAGAGTTTGTCGTTTATTGTAATGCATCACACACCGGTATGGGTTGTGTACTTATGCAAAAAGGCAAGGTAATTGCCTATGCATCACGACAACTAAAGGTGCATGAAAAGAATTACACCACCCACGACTTAGAGTTGGGTGCCGTTGTATTCGCAATAAAGTTGTGGAGACACTATTTGTATGGAACAAAATGTGTGATCTATTCGGATCACAAGAGTCTTCAACACCTATTTAATAAAAAAGAGCTCAATATGAGACGGCGCCACTGGATGGAGACTTTAAATGATTACGATTGTGAAATTCGCTACCATCCCGGCAAGGCGAATGTAGTCGCCGATGCCCTAAGCCGAAAAGAGAGAGTTAAACCTATCAGGGTTAATGCTAAGAGCATCGAACTGAAGAATAGCCTAAATGAAAGGCTATTTGCTGCACAGAAAGATGCTATTTTGGAAGCTAACCTTCCAGATGAAAAGTTAGGTGTGAACAGTTAACACCTGGCAAGGATGGAATTCTCAGACTAAATGGAAGAATCTGGGTTCCCATTCATGGATGACTTCGAGATGTAATCCTCCAGGAAGCTCACAACTCCAAATATTCAGTTCATCCTGGAGGTGATAAGATGTATCAGGATTTGAAAGCTAATTATTGGTGGATAGGGTTGAAGAAATCTATTGCCACCCATGTAGCTAAGTGCTTGACCTGTGCTCAGATTAAAGCAGAGCATCAAAAACCATCGGGTTTGCTTCAACAGCCAGAACTTCCCACATGGAAGTGGAAGATAGTAACTATGGACTTTATAACCAAGTTACCTAAAACAAGGCACGGAAACGATACCATATGGGTTATAGTTGATAGACTGACTAAGTCAGCACATTTCTTACCCATCAAGGAGACTCATAGCTCCGACAAGTTAGCCCAGTTGTACGTGGATAAGATTGTGTCTCTTCACGGAGTGCCGGTGTCTATTATCTCTGATAGAGATACTAGGTACACCTCTCACTTTTGGAAAAGTTTCCAACAATCTTTAGGCAATCGTTTGAATTTTAGTACTACCTACCATCCTCAGACAGATGGACAGAGTGAGCGCACAATTCAAACTTTGGAAGACATGCTCCGAGCAAGTGTTATTGATTTGGGAGGTAGCTGGGATGACCACCTACATTTGATCGAGTTCTCCTATAACAATAGCTACCATACTAGCATTCAGGACGTGCCTTTTGAGGCATTATATGGTAGGAAATGCAAAACGCCGGTTTATTGGGCAGAAGTAGGAGAAGCTCAGTTATCAGGACCTGATATAGTCCTTGAAACGACGGACAAGATTTTCCAGATTCGTGATCGCCTGAAAGCTGCCAGGGATAGGCAGAAAAGTTATGCTGACAAGAGGCGAAAACCTCTAAAGTTTGAGGTTGGCGATAAAGTCTTACTGAAAGTATCACCTTGGAAAGGTATGATCACCTGAAAGCTGCCAGGGATAGCAAGTTGTAATGTGTTAGGTTCTTTTATTATTTACTTTATGAGATTAATTTCTAGCAATAAATTAACATTTGTTTAACTTTAGTATTTTATTAAATTTTGTGTTAAAAATTTCATTATACTTTTAATTTAAATAACTCTCTCTCTCTCTATATATATATATATATATATATATATATAGGATAGGGATAATGTACATTAATTCAGAAGTGTGAGAAGTGTATTATAATACTATATAACACCATATAAACACCGTATATCACCATGTAACATCATATAACACCATATAACACTATATAACAATATATAACACTATACATCTATCATAGACATGCTATCAGACAAAATATAGTGGTATATTTGTTATATAGTGTTACACAGTGTGATATGGTGTTACATATCACACTTCTGGATTAATGTACATGATCCTCTACCTATATATATATATATATATATATATATCAGTTTAGGGTGAACGAGGTCGAAGCGGTGAGGGATGCGGGGAGGCAGTTTGCCGCGAGGTGAATGCGCCGCCTTCACCGATTATCGCACGGTGAAGATGGGTGTGCGGGGAAGAGTTGTTGCATGCGGGGAAGATGAGGGAGCGGGTAATGGTGGGGCCCACTATCTTTCAACCAATAATGTTTTTTTTAAATGGTTTGGGAGAAACCATCTGTTTTTTAGGCAAGAGTGGTGTATGAAAGAAGAATTGACATGTCATATTATAATTGGGTGGGTGAAAATTTCTTCCCCCCATATCATGAGGGGTGCATCCCCATCACCCTTTGGCCAGTGGGTGTGGCTTAACGCCACCCCACCACCTCAGCTACCATAGCGCCCCTGGGCGCCATCGACCATACCACAGGAATTAAAGGGGGGCGCCATCATGTCCTCGTCATTGTGTTAACTAGCAGAACTTAGGGGATGAAGGCCGAGATAGGTTAGAGGGGGCGCTATAGCTTAAAGGGGGGCATTAAACTACACCCTGCAAGTTAAAGGAAGGGGCTTTAAAGCCCCCTGTGTGACGTGGTGCCGTTGAGGTGACGTGATAAAGCCCCTAGGGGCTTCATACCACACCTTGTAGCCTTATAACTTTTCATTGTTTTTCTAAACATTTCTCGAACAAGTTATTTTTCAAGGAATTAGTTGATTTTTTATATTTACGAAACAAGCCAAACTAATATCATTCAGACAACATCAATATTAGTATCATATTTGCTTTTATGGTTTCACGACGCATCTGTATAAAATTAGTTGAAAACGGATTTGTATTCGCGATAGAGTATATTTGGTTGTAACATCACGTAAAAACGTGCCCGATTATGTATAGACACGTGTCCTAAACTCTAAATATGTAAAAGATTGAGTTTGAAGGACTAAAGTTGACAAACGGTGAAAATATGTATGCGAAGGGACTAAAAGTGTCAACATGCCAAACTTGTGCCTCTGATTGACCGTACATGAAGAATATATTCTTAAACGAGTAATTAATTTGATACAAGAAGCCGTTCATGAAAATAATCGGAAGATTTTAAACTACAGGGGTTAAATGTGTCAACATGTTAATTCTTACCTCTGAATGACCTTTTAACAAACCCGAGGCTTCGAAATATTCAAATATACTCTCAAGAATAAGTGATATAAATTTCACGAGTTTTCGAGATCGTTATGCGTTGTTTACGCAAATTCCCAAGAATTAGGGTTTAAAACGTCAATGAGGCGCAACTTGTGTTTTCGGAAACCATTTAACGAAACCGGACCTAACGGTGTTTGGTTATATCTCTTGGATCATGAAAATGAAAGTTAAATGGGTTAAATGAGCTTAAAATGAAAGATATTGCGTTTTAAAAGGTTCAGAGGGTAAAAATGCAAACTTTGAAACTTGCTGATCAGGTTGCTCATATGGTGGTGCCACGCCACCACCAATGCCCCCTGCCGTCGCGCGACGCGACGACCTGATCTGGGCAGTCTGTTGTGGCCAGGTGCAGGTTTGTTCTTTTCCTTGAGCTCCAAACAAATAAATTCGAAACAAGGGCCTTGCTAATGGTTTTCACATACCACCAATACACCTGTAGAGACTTGATTTCATCCTCTCACAACTGTAATCATCTGGGGCGACCTGAATTCACTATAAATAGGCCTTTAAGTTCAGCATTTTCAAATGCTCATTCACATACTTCACCCTCAACACTCCAAACTTGAGTTCTGGACATCTCTTGGGTTAGCAAGCATTAGGAGAAGATTTCCAAATGTTGAAAAGATAGCAAGGACCCTAAGTAAGAGTTTTAATCCCTGCTTAGTCCTTTTAATTAGCTTAATTACCGAAAAGTCAAACATATCGTAATTTAGCTTTGACTTTCGGTTTAATTATAATTGGTCCAGCCACTGATCAAAACGAAAGTGGTTATGGAACCATATTAAGGTAGGTGATTAACCCTTAAAAGGGTACGTCCTAATTATTTCGTTTGACTAGTTAATTGTCGGGTCAAACTAGTTTGACAAAAAGTCAAACTGGACAGAAAGTTTAAAAATGATTTAAATTAATAAAACAGAGGTTTTAAATTATATTTTAACATTTAATGACTTGGTAATTAATATTAGAACATGTTTAATCAGGCCTAACCCGGCAATTATCAGTCTAAGGTCAGTTTATAACCGAAAGTCGCAAAAGCTTGACTTTTGCTTTGACTTTCAGTTCTGACCCGTTTAAGCTTAATTCTTCCATGTTTTAAGTTTCCATTAGGACCATATTATATAGTAGTGTAACCTCCTGGAGTTATATTGCTTGGTCCTTATTGCTTTGAATTATATGTTCTAGTTTGTTAATATGCTTATAAATGTCGTAAATTCCCTTTTGACACATAAATGAGATTTTTAGAAATGTGAGAGGACAAAAACCTTTCTTACTGATATATAAGCTTGTCCCGAAAATTTGACATCAGTTCTTGGTCCCAAATAGGAGTTATGCCCGATATCGTAATTAGAAGCTTTTTGTTAATTAAATTGTGATATCTTGCATAACTCATGTCTAAACTTGGATTTTGAACCAAAACTCATTATCTACTGTTAAGATATTATTTTTAAGGAATTTTAAGATTTTTGGTCGGATTATAATCTGTTTAAAACTTAGAGTTCTTGTGTAAATCGGTTAATGACGATAATACCCTTTTTAGGCATAAAATGAGATTAACAAATGATTTGAATGCCAAACATTTTTATACTGATTTTATACATTAAATAAATTATTTTGAGCATTTAAAACTTATCAAAATCTCAAATTTACATAAACATCTTGATTATCGTCAATTAGCGAGTTTTACACTATTTAGGTGCATAATATGGTTTAAAACCATACTTAACATCTAAGACTTGTTACCTACTAAATTTCTAAACAAATTTCAATATTATTATAGTAGGTACAAGTTATAAACTCAGGTTTCCAAAAATGTCCTTAAAAGCATATGTGAAATGACCAAAATGCCCTTTCGGGGCATAGTTTGACCATAAATGGTAAACCTCACATATATGTAGTATCTTACTGATGTAATGAGATAAATTAAATATTTTTACTGATTTAAAAAGACCAGAACTTCAGTTTATTATAAAATCTCTTTTATAATCATTAAAATTACCAAAATGCCCTTACATGGACTTAAAATGGATTTAAATACTTTTTGGGCATATATGTTAACATCCTACTGATGTATTAACATATTTTAAGCATAATAACAAATAATACCTGTATCTAATTCATTTGGTTACCCGTTATGCATTTATGCGTTCGGATCGGTTTATGTGACTAGTTTACGTAAAATAGCCGAAACGGGTTTAACCTTATCATTAAATCCTCAAATTACAGAATGTGTATAGTTTACCCATATCATACAAGTATCCAAGCTTGTCGGATCTAAAACACATTCTATTCCGGTCTCCGCTTAATCTAGCGTTTAGAACCGTAAGTTTCTTTCTAGCTAGCCGGTCTAAGTCTTTGACTTAATTAAAGACCCGTTAGCATCCTAATAGGTTATTAAACCTTCTAATACATATTAGTAGCATCCAGTAGAAGGTACCATCAAAAAGCTTTAGGATTTTACGGCTGGGTTACTTTTCACGTTTAGCTCAGGTAAACCCATTTTCGCTCATATGCTTATTTTGACCCGTTAAGGGTATTTAAGCATATTTTAAGCACGAATCGCTTTCATTCGTTTCTAAATTCATATGTCCACATTTCTTATCAAATGATCTCCCACCACAACTATATTTGTAGTGGATTCAATGTGGTGATTTATATATTCCGAGTTTTGTCCCTCGGATTGCTATTTTACGGCAAAGACTCATATAGAGTCATTTGACCCAAGATTTACCCCTTTCACTTTTTATACTTATTCAAAGTATTTGCTTGATCATATAACTTGTTTTCAAACAACCCTTAAAGTTCGTTTGCTCGATTTAGCTTACGAGAGCGTTTTGGTCAACTTAAATTCTTTATTTACGACAAAAGACTTTTAATGTCGTAATTGACCCAAAATCCCACTTTTTAAACTAGGATCTTGTTTAAATAATCATTATGTTTTCAAAACACAATGACTACAATTTAAATCATTCGGTTTACCTAAAAGATAACCAAATGTCCATTTTTAACTTGTTTAGCTCTCATTGAACCTCAAGTTCTAAATGATGAATTGACCTATTATACATACCTGGCTCGGATCAATATATTGACCCGTTTCGATACCTTGCCTTAATAGCCGCTAAGTAATAGCAGTGTAAATATCCATTCGATATTTATTCCTATAATCATACAACTCGACAAACCATTAGTTGTTATTGTCAAAGGGTGATATTTTCACCTTTTGACCCGTTTAGTCTAAGTGACCGAATTTATTGGCGAGATGATGGTTATTACTATCTCGTCTACATGACTCGCTCCGGTTTACACCGTACGGTCATTTTCCTTATAAATCATTTATTGACTCTTTTGACCCATTATAACTTACGCTATAAAGTGTCTTTCACAAACTAACGGTAATCGTCAACGAGTGATTGAATTGCCGTTTTACCTTTATTATTTGTATTAGTTACCTTATAAGGTAATTATTCAAAACTCGTTATTTATTAGTCCTTTCATGACTAAATAACTGTATTATCTCTTTTTAACCATTAAACATGGTTTATCTTTAGTGTCTTTTGTTCCGAACCGCACATGTCGTGTCGGAACATCAGAATTCAAACAAGACTTTATATTATTCAGAACCTATAAAATCAATAGGTATTAAATAAATAGAGTGTAAGCTTTACTTACCTAGCATCCAGATTATGCTTTTCCTTCATTCTTGATTTGTTTGACCCGCTTCATTCCCAAGCTTCCACCTAGCTTGTTAAGCGTCAAACTGTCATTCAGATTTGTAAGATGGTTAGACTAGTCATAATCATTAACGACTATTCCATCCTACGATCTTTATGTCGGAATTATCATTCGATCATATAAAAGGTCATTTTGACTTTAAAATGTCAAACTGCCTATTAACATAATTAATTACACCAAGTAGCTTAACTACTCGTTTAATTACTTGTTCAATTATCCGATAAGCATCATCTTTATGTTATTTTTTTAAGCAAGTTCTGGTCATCATAATTCACCGAATTAATACACAATGATATTAAACATTCTTGAACATGAACCTATTATAAATTTTTATCATATCATACTAAACTCATATCATAGTAAGTATGATTATATACCTAAGCACATAATTTGTTCAAGTATTTCCTGATTACAATCATGTATAAGGATTCTAATCATAATTATATCATCAAATTCATCTTATGATTAATACTCACTTATCCTAGTGTGGTAATTCATCAAATCATAGCATTTTATGCATAATTTTCACTTAGGGTTTGGTTCCTAAGCAAGTATACACCACTAATTCAATCATAGCTTCAATAATTCATTCATAATTCGCGATTATGATGATTATCCAAATTTCACAACTTCATGAATCTTCAAGATTTTACATACCTTATGATCCTCTTGTTCGGGTGATCGTTAATTCACGTTCGGCTGTGAATTTAGACTCCATTTGGCCTTTCAATTGAACGATTTTGTTGGAGCTAGGGTTTAAGCTCCCGGGGCTTCTCCTGTGTTCGAACAGAACACCTTAAACACACACTAAATGTGTGTTTTAGTTCTTAAGTTTTCTTTTATATTTAAACTTTCAAGTTTATCCCCTTTTGCCCCTCTTGTTTGGTTAGTTTACTAAGTAGACCACAACCCACTTAATTTCTAACAATATTTTCACTTATTAACTATGTTAAACATTCCTAGTTAAATTAGTGGGTTCGGGGAATTCATGACTAAGTTTATTTTTATGTCCCGTTAACTCGGGCTTCTATAAACTTTATTTTCTCAAAACTTTCGTTTCCCCTTTTTATTAAATATTAGGTTTAATTATATAAATCCTAATATTTTCCTGGTTAATTTTACCACTAACGGTACTTTACCCGTCTTTTAGTATTAATATGGTTTCATTACCAAACCCATTTTCGGGGTGTTACAAGTCTATCCCCCTTAAAGAGGTTTCGTCCTCGAAACCTTTCTTACATAGTTCATTGAGTTTTAAACTCAATGCATTTGATCTGAGTAATCTTTTAAGCATTACTCATACTTTAACCAATTGTTAGTATTACCAGAAAAGTGTGGTAATATTTTTTGGTTACTAATCATCTACGTATCTTATACGACATAATGCAACTTGAAATAACGTAATCTCGTTATTTCCACTAGTTTAGTTAACTTAGCGACATCCATCGCTTTCATATACTATCGAATTCTTTATGAATCCGTTATTTTGACCCGTTTAAAGGTCTTTAGTGAAATCTTTCACTTTTAGCAATAAACTCTTTTGTTTTCAAATTTATTCATTTGGTTCAGTTATACGGAATCCACCGCTTACGAGCAAACCGAATTTATTGATTTCAGTTGCTGACCTTAACTGGTCTCACTAACTAGACTTATTAGTCCAGTTACTTTATACCCATCGCTCGGGTTATAATGTATTCTTCTTCACATTACTTTTCTTGACCGCGATTGTGTCACGTCATGTTTAGGTTTATTTCAACCTTTCATTATAGAAACTATTTCTTTTCGAATGTATTATCTTGCCCTTAGCATTGTCAAGACTTGCATCTTTATTATTTACTATTTAAATTCCTATCAGAATTCATGTTTATAAAAGCGTTATTTCTTACTAAAACTGAAGTACTTTAGTTTAACGTTTTCTCTTTAACTTTTGTCAATTATCCATACTAGGATATTGACAGTTAAGAATTTTTTTTGTATCGTCTTTGTTTTACGCGGGGATTCTCAACTAGTTTCCTCGCTTTGTCTAATTAACCCCTTAGGTTCTATCACTTAGCCTGGTAGGCTAATTCTTTAGGCTTTCACCCTGTTTATGTTTGCAAAATCATTTAGGTTCAAGTTTAAGATCCGTTAACCTTGACTGTAGTTCGTGACTACAATCGTTTTATTTCGGATCATTCTCCCGACTCTCTGACTTCTCACGTCATTTATACGTCGGTTCGTCTTATGCTCACCGTTATCTGGTTTGCATATATTCGTATTTAATTATGTCCCATTACCGGGTTCATTATTCTTTTGCGTTTAACGCTACCGTTATCCGGCTTGCGATTACTTATGCCATCCGGCATTATATCGTATTCAATCCGTTTGACTTGTTAACGTGAAATCCATCACTTATAAACAATCAAACTTTATTCTTTATTTAACCCGTTTAACCTTAAATAATGGAACATATTTATTCAAAATTTCTATTTACGAAATTTTATAGTCATAACTCATAATCCGAGTCCTTAAACTTTCAATCTGCGTTCCCGTCTCTCGGTTTACGCATCTGTTTGATTCCCTACCCATCAACCAGGTGATTTACTGAAGTCGTCATTAATGCAACCATTTAGGTATGCATTAAGACTTCGTTTTGACTTGTTCGGTTTTCTTAGCGAAAACCATCGCTTTATTTAACCAAACCTTTATTCTTTATGTGACCATGCTTGAAGGTCTTATAAATTCTGAATGATGATTATCATCACCATCCTTTCTTTACTATGACCAAAGTTAATGACTTCAATCGTCTTTTTATGTGAGCAATACCTTCGTTTCTATGACCTTGCGGGTCATTTATCTTTTGGTTTTACATGTCCCTTTTTGTCAACCATGGCTCTTTCGTCCATTATGACTTATTTCACTATTTACTTGGGTCATCTATTTCTATAAGCGCCATACATCGTTTTTGTGGTTCCCTCGAAAACCATTTATACTAGTATGCCCAAAAGATTTCTTGACCCCCAGATTCTTTTAACTTTTTCATTCGTCTCGACCTTACCATATTGGACATAATTGTGCTCATTATAATAAGCTCATGGTATCATGTGTTCACTACTTACTTGGCCAGAGTAAGCGATCAACACATGGTACACATGACCTTATTTAAATTACTACATCACGTCCCATGTAAGTAATCTCTCGATTTATTTCAATTGGTAAAACTTTATTTAATTGCCAATAAACAATTTCTAGTTTTACCTGTTTTATCTTTGAACATATACAATGTTCCTTTTTATAACCATTTATACAATCACATTCGTTGATGTGATCATTACTTTTCTCAATTAAATCTTTATTGAGAATACTTTATTGGATGATTACTTTCGTCCAAGTTTATATTTAAACTAAATTCAGTTATTGTCTTATTATTAACGACTGTGAATAATACGTATCTTTACTGAATTTCTCTTGGAAACGTTGTCACGGCCCCCGACACAGTTTCCTGGTTCGGATGTTACGGGACAGAAAACCCATGGTATTTGTATTTAATTTGGCAGCGAAAATTTTAACAGGATCGGTTAAACTGAAAATACCCATTTATTTTATTTCAAAATACAATAAAGGAATTTCACTAGGAAATTCCCTGTTTACAAAAAAACATGTTTATTTATTTACTGAGCCACTTTATCCAAGCTGTTAGTGCTACTCGGCACTTTTCCTTCTTCACAGTAAATCACCTGTAACATGTTTAAAAAAAAATTATCAGCGGGGAAATACTGGCGAGTAATTCAATTTGCATAAAACGACACATTGTTATAGATTACAGTATTAAGAGCGATTACAACTGCCCCTATCTTATAATTAGCTGGTTCAGTTGTCACTCGACCGGATCTATGATTGTGGTCATAACACTATTGGGTCTTTTCACCCAAAAGTGACGTGTATCACTATTTAGGTCCTTTTACCTAAAAAAGTGATAAAACAGTAGTCATTATGCACAATACCCCACTTACTGCCATTAATTTAAGATATCAAAGACTTAATCCCTGTAAAATATAACTGGAAAACATTTAGGTATTGTAAAATACTTTTGAAAAAGAGAATGACTCACATTGCAAGTTTACTGGACAGATTTTGCCTACTGATTTAGCTTTTAACCTAATTAAATAATGCCAACGAAACTAGGTTAGTAACTTAATACAACATTTATGATCAGCTCACGAAATCAAAACCCTCACGACGAATGACAAAGTATAGCCCGAGTTCGGCCAGCACTAAAACATCCATCGGATCGGTTTCAATCGATCGGACATTGTATCGTAGCAGTGATCGAGTTATTACCCTGTTACCGTAACGGCGTTTCAACACCTAAATATACGAAATTGAGCAGTATAGAACGTTTTTTGAACTGATTTTTCGAACACAGAAACAAGCCATGTAACGTCCCTTTTATAGCTGAAATTTGAGTTTTACGCAGCCCGCGTAAACTCGAAGGAACATCTACGCGGCCCGCGAGGGCCACCCTAGCTACGGCTAGGGCTGCCGTGTCACACCCGAGGTCTGCCACGTGTCTGACACATGACCTAAAGCTTATCCGGAGACTTACCAAGCTGTCGCGCCCCGCGTAAGCTTTACTTAAGTCTTACGCGGCCCGCGACAGAATAATAAAATTGAATTTCTTGATTTTCAAAAGGATTAGGGTTTTAGGGGTCCGGGTTTTCACTTACGGAGTGTTGTGGGACATTTTTGCAGGTCCTTACATCCTCCCCACCTTATTTATAATCTTGTCCTCGAGATTTACTGGAACAGGTAAGGGTACTTCCGCTTCATATTCGATTCTAGTTCCCAGGTATACTCTGGTCCTCTTTTTGAATCCCATTTTACGTTTACTAGCACCAGTCTCTTACGCTTGAGGAATTTGACCTTTCTGTCTTCTATTTGAAGAGGTTTTTCTCCAAATTTCAACTTTTCATTTACTTCTACGTCTTGAAGAGGTACTACCAGGGATTCGTCAGATAAACATTTCTTAAGATTGGATACATGGAACACATCATGTATCCCGGCTAGTTCTTCTGGTAGTTGTAAGCGATAGGCAACAGGTCCTATCCGTTGGGTCACTGGGAATGGTCCTATGTACCTTGGACTTAGATTTCCCTTATTACCGAACCGAACTACCCCTTTCCAAGGAGAAACTTTCAAGAGTACCTTGTCTCCAACTTGAAATTCTAATGGCTTACGTTGATTGTCTTCATAACTCTTCTGGCGATCTCAAGCCGTTTTCAGTCTTTCCTTGATTTGAGTTATCTTATCGGTGGTATCCTGTATAATCTCGGGACCTGATAACTGACTTTCTCCTATTTCTGTCCAGCAAACTGGAGTTCGGCACTTTCGTCCATACATTGCTTCGAATGGGGCAGCCTCGATGCTTGCATGATAACTATTGTTATAGGAGAATTCGATTAAGGGTAGGTGGTCATCCCAGTTTCCACCAAAATCTATTACACATGCCCTGAGCATGTCTTCCAGGGTTTGGATCGTCCTTTCACTTTGTCCGTCTGTTTGGGGATGGTATGCAGTACTTAAATTCAGTCGGGTTCCCATTGCTTCTTGGAAACTTGTCCAGAAATGCGAAGTGAAGCGACTATCCCTATCCGATTCTATGGAGAGTAGGACTCCATGTAAGGATACTATCTCGTCTACGTATAACCTTGCTAATCTTTCCATGCTAAAGGTTTCCTTCATCGGCAGAAAATGAGCTGATTTGGTTAATCGATCTACAATCACCCAGATTGCATCGTTACCTTTCCTGGTCTTGTGTAACTTGGTAACAAAGTCCATTATCATTAGTTCCCATTTTCATACACGCATTTCTAATTGTTGAAGTAAACCTGAAGGTTTATGGTGTTTTGCCTTAACTTGCAAACAAGTTAGACACTTAGATACATATCTAGCTATGTCCTTTTTCATTCCTATCCACCAGAAGTTACTTCTTAAATCTTGGTACATCTTATTATTACCAGGGTGCATGGTATATCTAGATTTATGGACTTCTTCTAAAATTTTATTTCTTAAATTTCCTTGCTTAGGTACCCAAATCCTTTTCTTATGGAATCTCCAAATTCCATCAGTCCCTTGCTCTAATTCCTTTATCCTTCCTTTCATTTCTTCAGCATCATCCTTGATTACTGTTTGTTGAACGTTTTTCAGTTGTTCCATTAAATCTAATTGGAGATTTAATCTAAGAGCACGGACTCGTCTTTGTTTTTCATGATACTTACGACTTAAGGCATCTGCTACTACATTCGCCATTCCTTTGTGATATTGAATATCACAGTCGTAGTCACTTAGGATTTCCATCCATCTCCTTTGCCTCATGTTTAATTCTTTTTGCCCAAATATGTACCTTAAACTTTTATGATCTGTATAGACAGTAAACTTACTTCCGTACAGATAATGTCTCCAAATTTTAAGGGCAAAAATTATTGCTCCTAATTCTAAGTCATGAGTCGTATAATTTTCCTCATGCTTCTTCAACTGCCTTGATGCATACGCAATTACCTTTTTGCGTTGCATTAGCACACATCCTAATCCCAATTTAGAAGCATCGCAGAAGACTTCAAAATCTTCAGTTCCGTCAGGCAAGGCGAGAATTGGGGCATTTGTTAATCTTTGCTTCAAAATCCTAAAGGACTCTTCTTGCTTAGGTCCCCATTCAAACTTAACAGTTTTACAGGTTAGCTTAGTTAACGGTCAACTATCTTAGAGAAATCTCGTATGAAGCGCCTATAATATCCAGCTAACCCTAGGAAACTTCTAACTTCAGTAGCTGATTGTGGGACCTTCCAATTTATGATTGCTTCTATCTTGGAGGGATCTACGTGAATGCCTTCGTGATTCACCATGTGTCCTAAAAATTGCACCTCTTGTAACCAAAATTCACACTTCGAGAATTTGGCATAAAGTTTTTCCTTTCTTAACAGGGTTAAGAGTGCATGTAGCTGCTCACAGTGCTCCTCCTGGCTTTTGGAATAAATAAGTATATCGTCGATGAAGACAATTACGAATCTATCCAAATACGTAGGGCTGTAAACGAACTGAACGTTCAGCGAACAGTTCGTGAACCGTTCGGCGGGAAGTTCGTTCGATTAGGTTAACGAACGAACACGAACAAAAAATTTTGTTCGGTTAGCTTAGCGAACGAACACGAACACAGGTCTCGTTCGTTCGACTGCGTTCGTGAACGTTCGGTAATATGTTCGTTTGATTATATTAAAAAAAATAACAAATAATAAACCTTTTATCTAAACATATTGAAAACTTGAAACCCTATTCTTTCTAAGTTAGGTAAATTTTGGATATTCTAAGAAATTTTTGGGGATAATTATGTCTAAGTTAATTAAACTTTATTCATAGTTTGGTGGTGTGGTAAACTTTTTGTGTTTTGATTTATCATTTGATGGTTGTATTTAACTACTTATATCCAATGTTTAAGGATAACAATGTTTTCATTTCTTATTTTCAAGTTAAATGTTCGTTTGCGTTTATTTTTATTTGCTTACGTTCGTTTGTGTTCGAGACCAGTGTTCACGAACTGTTCGTGAACAATTGAATTTCCTTAACGAACGAACACGAACATAAACTTATGTTCGGTATGCGTTCATGAATAGTTCACGAACATGTTAATCTCCTTAACGAACAAACACGAACATTGCCTTGTTCGTGTTCGTTCGGTCGTTTACAGCCCTACAAATACGGTTTACAGATCCTATTCATCATGTCTATAAATGCGGCAGGAGCATTCGTTAATCCAAAGGGCATGACTGTAAACTCGTAGTGACCATACCTAGTCCTGAAAGCAGTTTTAGGTATGTCTTCTTCTTGTACTTTCAATTGATGATATCCAGAGCGCAAGTCTATCTTAGAGAAATATCTAGCTCCCTGAAGTTGATCAAAAAGATCATCAATCCTAGGTAATGGGTACCGCTATTCTTAATGGTAAACTTATTCAATTCCCTATAATCGATACACACCCGCATTGACCCGTCCTTTTTCTTCACAAATAATACAGGTGCTCCCCAAGGGGACGAACTAGGTTGTGTGAATCCTTTGCCTAGCAATTCATATAACTGCTTCTTCAGTTCTAACATTTCGATGGGTGCTAATCGATATGGTGCTTTAGCTATAGGTGTAATTCCAGGAATTAGGTGAATTCTAAACTCTACTTCTCTATCTGGTGGTAATTCAGGTAGCTCTTCTAGGAATACATCTGGGTATTCTGATACTACGGGAATTTCCTTAAGTTCCTTACCCTTAGTGTTAATGATTACCAAAATCATATATATACTATTCCTTGTTTTCGTTCATAACTAGCAACTTTTATTACTGAAATGAACTTCATTGGTTTATGGGGCTTATCTCCTGATATCAAAATTACTTCTCCTGCTGGCGTTCGTATTTCTTTGGAATTCTTATCACAGAGGATTCGAGCATGGTTGGCTACTAACCAATCCATTCCTAATACGACATCGAATCCAGCTAAATTCATAGGTAACAGGTTTGCAGAAAATTTATGACCTGAGAGTTCTATCTTTCCTTTTTGCAAAACCTGATCTATTTTAACAAAATTACCATCTGCTGTTTCTACTGTATAAATCTGCCTAAGTTTGGTTAAAGGTTGCTTAAGAGCTTGGCAAAATGAAGTATTTATAAAACTTTGGTTTGCACCAGAGTCAAATAATACTTTTGCGTAAACGTCATGCACAAGAAACGTACCAGCTATCACATCTGGAATCAGATCCGCTTCCTGTGTCGCCAGCTAAAAGGCTCTTGCATTCTTCTTATTAGTTCCTTCAGCTGCTTTTGCCTTGTTGTCCGCTGGCTTGACAAGTTTAGGGCATTCTGGTCTAAAATGTCCCGCTTCTCCGCAATTGAAGCAGATCATGGATTTCTTCCTGCAATTCTCCTCTTGATGCCCCAGGATTTTGCAGAAATTACAGTACCCCTTACATTTTCCAAGGTGTTTTCTCTTACAGGTACTGCAGAATGGAGCAGTGGAGGATTGCCCGGTTCCCTTTCTCTTGAAGTTACTAGCATTACTACCCCCACGAAAACCTTGAGTAATCTTTTGGACCAATTCCTTTTTCCTGTTCTCTTCTCTAGTTCGTACCAGCCCGTCGGTTAAGGTGATAGCCAATTCAACCGCATCGTCAATTGTGCGGGGTCTAGCAGCTTTGACTATGTCGCGAATCTCGCTAATTAGTCCCCAGATATAGCTAGAAATAAGCACCGGTTCTGGCGAGGCCAGAGTTAGTACAATTCTAGCATACTCGAAAAATTTTTGAAGTATACCCCCTACAATCAACATCCACCATCGCTGATTCAGGAACTTATTTGTCATTTATTCCTTTTCGTAGGCGGGACAAAATTTCCTTTCCACCAATTCCCTAAATTCCTCCCAGCTCATGGCGTAAGCCACGTCACTTCCCTTGGCTTGTAACACCGTGTTCCACCATTCTAACGCCTCTTCTTTAAAAAGGTGGGATGCATACATAACCTTGTCTTCCTCTGCACATTTACTGATTTTGATTACTGCTTCGGTCTTTTCTAACCAACGCAGCGCGGCAGTTGCCCCTTCATTGCCTGCAAATTCGACTGGCATACAGGCAAGAAATTCTTTATAAGTGCAACCAGGGGTTGCAACTTTCATTTTCTTGAGTATTGGGGCTTGAACCACATTATTATTATTGCCGCCTCCATTTACATTGTTGTTGGTGCACTTAGTGTCTGTTAACTTTGTCTTATTCAAGTCTTTTGTTTAGATAGGTTTGAATGAACACACAACAGGGTCTAAGTTAGGTTTAGTTTGAGTTTAAGGAAGGGTTTTCTCTTGAAAGGGTGTCATGGCTTGTTGAAGCGAAACCTTATCATCATCAACTTTACAGTTTCGCTTCAAGACAGTCTCAAGCGAAACCCTATGGGTTGTCAGTCTCAAGCGAAACCCTCTAGGTCTATATATAGTGGTGTGTGTTGATTCATTTGAAGCGAACTGGTTGTGTGTAAGGGAAGGTGCTGCCGGATTTGCTTCAGAATACCTTGTAAAAGCACGGAAATTAATCAGAAAAGATAGATTAAAGTGAAACTAGCTTTTGTGACTTCTTTTACGTTGATTCCGCCTTCGTATTTGAAGATGAACATCCTTAACTGACGTTTATCAGAGCTCAAGACGAGGAGTTCATACCATAGCAGCTTGATATTACCGGATTCTCTACTTTCTACTCACTCCTTTTCATATTTTTCTGATCTGAACGAGTTTTAACGGTTGAAATGGTCTGAATTTTGACATATATTGGGTAAAACATAGTTTTAACAAAGCCTACAAAGAATCAGATTAAAATTCGGATTAAAACTTGTAAAAAATGGATTAAAACAGGCTTTCGCTTGACATTGGTCTTCGTACTTTCGCTTGAAAGTGGCTGAATATAACATCTTTCGCTTGAAAAGGATCCATTTCGCTTGAAAACAAAGGTTTTCGCTTGAAATTTCAGACCCTTTCGCTTGACAAGCTCAAGCGAACTAGTTTACAGGGCTTTCGCTTGAACTGTTGTTATTGTTTAAACCGTTTCGCTTGAAAGTCCAAGCGAAATAGAAGGTTTCGCTTGAGATTGCACTGTTTCGCTTGAACTTTGTATAACTTGACCATTTCGCTTGAACAGTAACATTACAAGCTGTTTCGCTTGAACAAGCTTTCATTTGAAATTGATATTTTTTTTCAAAAATAAAAATTTTTCTAAGTGTTTGATTGTGTTTCAGGTATATTCAAGATGGATGACATATTCTTGAACCCGTTTAGTGACATGTACGCATTCGCTGGAGATTCTAGAAACGATGATTCTTCGTCTAGTAACAACAATGAGAATGTGCCAAAAGAGAAGAAAAAGGAAGCTTGGGAATCGGAAAGTGCATTCGGAACATTCAATAAACCCCCAAAGCTAATGGCTATCGAGGAATACAGTCGGTGGTCAAGAAAGTTTGAAGACTGGTTGATGGCATTCGCATTTCCCAGCTGGAAGAGTCTGAAAAACGGTTATGCAAATGGAAACAAAAATGGTGAAACATTAAGAGCAGCTGAGGAGATTGAGTCGTTTGTAGCTGAACAAAAGTGTGTGGCATTGTTATTTCAATCCGTCCGAGAAGACATAATTTCATTGATCGATTATTCAAATGCAAAAGATCTTTGGGCAAAGTTAGAAAAGAAATGTTTAGGAAGTACTGAAATCGTGAAAAACAAAAAGAAACTTCTTAGAAAAGAGTTTGATCTTTTTGGATGTTTAAAGAATGAGTCAGTTTGTAAAATGATAGAAAGGTTTGGTCATCTGAAGCTGGAATTAGTAAGACATGATATCAGAATTCCTGAAGAAGATCTTATCGACAAATTGTTTGATTCATTGCCTGACGAGATGGATTGGAGATATTATGTGCTGATGCTGAAGAATACTATCAAAGAACCAGAAAAGTTGACATTAGACGTGCTGATTGAGAAACTCGAGAGTCATGAGTTGGAACTAAAGAAGACATACAAAGTCAATCACTCATCTTATCAACAGAATTTGGATTTGTATTATCCAAAGAGCATGATGCCAAAAGCAACCTCTCCAAAGACTGCGTTTTCTGTTGAGAATGTGTCCACAGCAAGCAAAGAAAGTCAAAGTGGTCAAAGCAGTGGAAGTCACAGTGGTTATCACAGTGGATCTTCATCATCTGCAAGTTATTCTGATGCAAAGAATCGTTTTCAATGCAACATTGCAATAGACTTGAAGAATGCTCAGTATTTTGATGAGGAGTCGGCCAAACAGCAGATGATCTTCCTAGCATCGGTGTTGGAATCGTATGAAGGGTTAGTAGCTGGGAAGATAGGCAACACCAATCTGAAGAAAGAAGATTATGATCAGATTGATCCTGAGGAAATGGAGCTGATCGATATTCGTTGGGCTATGGCCAGTGCTGTTCGTCGAGCACAACGTTTTATGGAAATTACCGGCAGGAAGACAATTGGTGGTGCATCTACCAAGCTGGGGTTCGATAAGTCCAAAGTGACGTGCTTCAAATGTAAGCAGAAAGGTCACTTCAAACGAGAATGCAGAAACGCATATGCTGATGAGTCAGAGAACCCTTTCAGAGATGATTATTACAAGAAGGCAATTTATCATCATAATAAATCCGAGCCGCCTAGATTGAAGCAGGTTGAAGACAACAAAGAGAAATCTAGAGCTCTTGCGGTGATTTATGATGATGAGGGTTATGATTGGAGTCAAGAGGTTCTACCAGAAGAAGATGCGGTTGGTTACGCATTCATGGCGAAAAACGATGATCCTATTCCGTGGAAAGACGATAGAACTGAAGAGCAAAAATATCAATACAGAAAAATGATTGCTGAAAACAAAATAATTAGAATTTCTCGTATCTTTCTGGAAGCAAGGAGAGCAAATAGATGGGATCCAGACAGAGAGTGTTATCTTGATGAATATGGAAATATTGCAATCGATGACAAAACGCTTGATATTGAAGCCATAATTCAGCAATACAAAGAAGAGGATGAGTATTGGCAAAACAAATGGTGGGGAACTCCAACCGAGAAAATGAAAGAAGAAGAGATCGAGAAAGCAAAGAAGATTGATACTGGAGTTATTGACACAACGCAGGAGTTGAATGCTGAGAATTTGAGAAAAATGGCTGACAAAGTGCTGGCTGCTAAAGCACTTGAGGTAGACTCTAATTCCGTGTCTGAGTCAAAAAGCCAGGTCAGTTCAGATATGTCAACAAATGTGTCAGGTAAGAAAATTGATGGAAATGCTGATTGCAAAAATTGCAACAAAGAGTGCAAATTTTGTAGCACAGTCACGTATCTCAACGGTAAGAAAGTTGATGATCTTACAGCAAAGGTAAGAAGCGTTGAGAATCAGATTCTTGATCGTGACAAAACAGTTAAAGCTTCAACTGAACGGATAAGAGAATTAAGTAGCAAAATTGAAAATGATAAAATTGATCATGACAAAATTAAACAAGAAAATGAAAAGTTGATTCTTGAAAACCGTCAGATTTCTGAGAAGTTTGAAAAACTCAAAAGCACATTGAAAAGATAGATTAAAGTGAAACTAGCTGTTGTGACTTCTTTTACGTTGATTCCGCCTTCGTATTTGAAGATGAACATCCTTAACTGACGTTTAGAGGTCGTAAAACGGTCCAACAAGTGGTATCAGAGCTGCGTTGCTGTATGATGTGAGAAACATTAATGGTGGTTATATGGGATTTGCTGGTCATGAAGGTGGTAGAATTATTGGTGAAGGAACGTTATCCAATGGGATTGTGACGTTTGAAAGAGTTAACTACATCACTGAGCTGGAGAATAATCTGCTTAGTATCTCCCAGATTTGTGACAATATGTATACTACTCACTTCACTGATAAAGAATGTTTGATTTTGAAACCAGGTTTTGTTATCCCTGAAGAATGGATTATCATGCGGGCACCTAGAGTGAATGATTTATATGTGTTGGATATGACTGTAGCAACTACAACAACAGGTCAAGCACATTGTTTTGTTTCTAGAGCAACTGAGAAAGAATCAAGATTGTGGCATCGCAAGATGGGGCATATTCACCTAAGGAAGATGAATCACTTGGTGCACAATGATTTGGTTCTTGGAGTTCATGTAAAAGTTTTCATCTGGAAGGGGAGTGTATTAGCTGTGTTAAAAGTAAGCAGAAGAAAAAGTCACACCCTACAAAGCAAGTAAATTCAGTTTCGAGACCTCTGGAAAGACTTCACATGGATTTGTTTGGTCCTGTGAATGTCAAAAGCATTACAGGAGATTATTACTGTTTGGTCGTTGCTGATGATTATTCCAGATTTTCGTGGGTTTCTTTCTTGAAGTCGAAAGATGAAACGTATGACAGTTTGATGGCGTTGTTCAGAAAGATTGAGAATTTGTACCAACGGCGTATCAAAAGAATTTGTAGTGATAATGGTACTGAATTCAAGAACAGCAAAATGGAAGAATTTTGTGATGAAAGAGGTATATTGCATGAGTTTAGTGCTCCGTACACTCCGCAGCAGAATGGAGTCGCAGAACGCAAAAACCGGACACTGATCGAGACGGCTAGAACTATGCTCGCAGATTCAAAGTTACCGATAAATTTTTGGGCTGAAGCTGTTTCTGCCGCATGCTATACACTCAACAGAGTTCTCACTGTCAAGAAGTTCAACAAAACATGCTTTGAGCTAATCAATAACCGCAAACCGAATTTGAAGTATCTAGAACCGTTCGGGTCACCCTGTACAGTTATAGAGCCTCATGGAAAGTTTGGTCCGAAGAGCATTGAGGGAATATTTGTTGGTTATGCAAATCCGTTGCGACGTGTCTTCGTTCCAAGTGAGAAGCGGATTATTGAAGCTGTAAATGTTGAATGTCAAAGTTATACTATGCCGCCGCAGAATCCTAGAGATTCATGGCGTTATCATTATGACAAACTTTGGGATTCGTTTGACATGAGAGAAGAATCAGAGGATGATGAAGATTTCTTTGATGAGTTGGATATTTTGCGTGAATATGAGTCACAGCTAAGGTTCCCAGCTGAGTATTCAAGGCGACCACGGGAAACTTCAAATGACGATGAAGCAGGTCCGAGTAATGCTGGTGAACATGATGATGTCCAACAGATTGAAGTTGCTCAAGATAATCAGTCGGCACAGAATGATAATCTAGAAACTGAAAATATGCCAGTCTTTGATCATGGTGATTCAGATTCTGAGGGGGAGCAAATTCAGATTTCAAGTCAAACAAACCAAGTTGGTGAACAAGATGCAGAGCAGAATGTTACTAACCTGGAGGGAAATGTAGATGTTCCAAGCGAAGTAATGTCGCGAACTTTTACATATCATCCAGAGGAGTTGATCATAGGAGAATTGCAGACAGGAGTTCGCACTCGAAGACAGATTGATAAAGGGCTTACATGTTTTTATACAAAAGTTGCTCCTTTGCAAACTGAATTCTCATTGAGTTATTTTATCTCGCAGGTTGAACCAAGAACTTACAAAGAGGCGCTTACTGAAGACTCTTGGGTCAATGCAATGCAGGAGGAACTTAGTCAATTCGAGAAATTGGGAGTGTGGAAGTTAGTTGATTTGCCGGATGGTCATAGGAAAATAAATACAAAATGGGTATTTAAGTGTAAGAGAGACGACAGAGGAGTTGTTGTAAGGAACAAAGCTCGACTCGTTGTTCAAGGCTTTAGTCAACAGGAGGGGATTGATTTTACAGAAGTTTATGCTCCTGTGGCACGACTAGAAGCGATCAGAATTTTCCTAGCATTTACGTCTTGGAAGAACTTCAAAGTATATCAGTTAGATGTAAAATCGGCATTTCTTTATGGGAAGGTCAAAGAGGAGGTTTATGTCGGTCAGCCGCCGGGCTTCATCGATCCAATCCACAAAAACAAAGTCTACTTATTGGACAAAGCGTTGTATGGTTTACACCAGGCCCCGAGAGCTTGGTACGAGACTTTGTCTCAACACCAACTAGCCAACAAGTTCATTCGTGGAAAAGTGGATGCCACTCTCTTCACTAAAGAGGTCGACGGTCATCTTCTGATAGTTCAGATTTATGTGGACGATATAATCTTTGGGTCGACGAATGAAAATCTATGCAAAGATTTTGAATCAGTGATGAAGCAAAAGTTCGAAATGTCATCAATGGGGGAGATGAAATTCTTTCTAGGATTACAAGTTGAACAACTTCCTGAGGGAATTTTCATTCATCAGTCAAAGTACGTTCATGATATTCTAGAGAAATTTGGGATGTCAAGTTCTACTCCAGCTGCTACCCCACTTGCAACAAATCATGGGATTCACCCAGATCTCACCGGAGACAGGGCTGATGAAACGTTTTACCGTTCCATGATAGGTTCTTTAATGTACCTAACTGCTTCACATCCTGATATCATGTACCCAACGTGCCTCGCAGCAAGATTTCAATCTAACCCAAGAGCATCGCATATGATCATTGTGAAGAGGATATTGCGCTACCTGAAAGGAACTTCTTCATTGGGGTTGTGGTATCCTAGGAAAGGCGACTTTACGCTCGTAGGGTATTCCGATTCGGATTTCGGATGCTGCAGAGTAAATTCAAAATCAACAACTGCAGGATGCCAGTTCTTTGGTCCTAGATTGGTTACCTGGCAGTGTAAGAAACAAACGTCTGTGGCGTTATCTACATGTGAAGCGGAGTATGTTTCTGCTAGCAGTTGCTGCTCTCAGATCTTGTGGATACAGCAACAGATGCGCGACTACGGTTTGCAGTTTCTTGACACACCTCTTTTTGTTGATAATGAGGCCGCGATAAATATAACAAAGAATCCAGTACATCACGCTAAAACTAAACACATCGAAATTTGTCATCACTTTATTCGTGATTGCTTTGAGAAAAGTTTATACGAATTGAGAAAATCCACACTGACGAACAGAAAGCTGATTTACATACCAAAGCTTTTGATAAAAATCGGTTTAAATATTTGTTAAAACTGAACGGTATGAAGCTTCTGTCGGTGCCGGATGGCATTATTGGCGTTGATGAGAGTACTGTTGCGGATGAAGACGAGAAACAATCTACAATGGTTTGTCGATTTTTTACTTGTTTTGGTATTTAGGGGGAGTAGATAGATGTATATAGTTTATTTTTCAGAAAATACAAAAACAGTAAAAAATGCAAAAATACAAAAACATGATAAAATCTGAAATAGAGCCTGTGTATATAGGGAAAATGATAGTACATCGGCTAGACAATTACAGTATGCTAAAGATTTGTAAAGTTTAAATGAGTTAAACGGTCTCACTGATGATGTGTTGATAGGTTTTCGCACATTTAGTAGATTTATTTGGGATATAAATCTAAATTTCAAACTTGTGAAATTCGTGGGGAACACTACTTGGATATATAGGTAACCCCTGAAATCTCGTTTGAAAGGTCTCATAATCTGATATACTAGGTTTTTATACTCAATGATGTCTGGGGTATTATTTCGGGACTTCTGCTGAACGGTAGTTTTGACCTAGTCCTTGGATAATACTTTCTGCAATGCTTGAAACATAGCATTAAACCCTCAGCATGCCGATGAAACAATAAAATTGATAGTCGCTGCTGTTGTAGCAAAAAGATCCTCTAAAGGGGACATACCATAAAGTCGAAGCTGATATCTCTCTGCGTATACGGAAGTATCAACCTGAGATCCCTCGGCCCTCGCATACCTAATTTATATACAGATATCATTGTAGTATACTCACCTGTAAGACTGATTATTGGGATTCTGGATACGGGAGTATATTCAAGAGGTGGGACACATGAATGAGCTAGTTCATAAGACATCTAATTCGTATCCTGAGTAAATTGAAATGTGTGTGAGAATTTAAGATGGATCAGTATATCGATAATCGAGGTGAATTGTTTAATTCTGAGTATGTAATCACAGCTTAACGGTACTTGTAATTTGTTTGATAGCTGATATGATTCCCTGACACGCTCGCCAAAAATATGTTTGTAAATAGTTTACTTTGTTTATTTTCTGCAATTTAAGTTTTCTGTATTTCATTTCTTAGTTTAGAACACTTTATAAAATCCAAAAAGATTTTATTTCTGCTTTATTTTTCGACAAACCAAAGTGGAGAGTTGATTGTTGGATTCTCAGATGTTTGAAACAGATGTAGGAGATTCTGGACTGAAGAATGAGGAGAGCTTATCTTGATGAAGTTTGATTTATTGGAAAGTCAAAAACAAGTTCATTAACTTGATACTTTTTATTTTCAGAAAATGTGTAAAATGTCGTTTTTCAAAATCAGTTTGATTCGTCAAATGGTCAACCAAGGTCATTAAATTGAACTTGGTAGATTAATTGAGTAATCAGGGTCATTAATTTGGACCTGAATACTTGAGTGGATTGCTATAACTGATTGAGTTTGTGATTTATAATTGGAAAGATAGTTTGTAATGATTGATGTTTGAGACACAGGTTTTGGACTTCATTATTCCCATGGAAACTAAATGTTAAAGCTTGAATCAGATCAAGACCTCAGATTCTAGCATATCGAGAGGGGGAGTCTGTGAAAGGGGGAGTC
>JARYGA010046854.1:0-25096 GCA_030545235.1 Helianthus tuberosus | reverse complement strand
GCTGAGAAAGCACTGGGTCATAGGGAGTTGTCACATCAAGTGAACTGTTGAAGTTACTGCTAAGTATTTATAGGGGGAGAGGTGAAAGGCGGTGCAGGGTTGTGTGGGTCGGACGGTTGTTCGATCGGATGGCCATCTGATCGGATGGTCATCCGGTCGGATGTCCATTCGACCGAATGGTCGTTCCATCGGAGGGCCTTCGTCAGTTAGTTTTCCGACTTTCGTTTCGTGCGTTGAGCGTTGCGTTTCGTTTAAGCGAGTTGCGAGTAAGCGATGCGATAGTTTTAAACAATAGTTACACAAATAACATAACTAACAAATAACATAAAAGTATAACTTATTTTCGAGTTCGCGATGCGATAGAGTTTCGATTGCGTTTACGAATGACACCTTTGACGTATATATAAACATGCACAGGTAAAACATAATAACACACACATATATATAACAATACCAATAACTGCGATTCGAGTTACGATGCGTTAGCGATGTAATAGCGTTAAGTATATTAGCGTTTTAATTGCTTTTATCGCATTGTTACTTCACATATTACAAATCGTAGTATAAAATAGCATCAACTAATGTATCGATTATTGGATCGGAGAGTACAAGCAATAATTAAGTCAGAAATGATAGATCTGAATAGTAATCTTATCTTCCTTTGACTTTGACTTTGTCTTGTACTTTGACTTAAAAGTCGAGTTGTTACACACGAACCGTTAGTCGTTGAATCTTTATTGTGTTATACATTCTCTCGCTCGGTTTGTGTCGTAGCTTGGATTCCACACTCGCTACGGCATCCAAAACAAGAAATCATGTTCATCCGATGATCCTTATGAGGACTTACATTTACAATGATGAAACAAATCACGAACGGATGGAATAAGGGAAACATAATAATTTTGACTCTATTTTTGCTATTTACAAGCAAGAGTCTAGAAATGGGATAATGATGATTTTTGTTGATTTTTTTTTTTTTGTCAAAGAATGTTCATCATCATTTATAAGAATAAAATTGGATGACAATGAAAATATATGATCATTTATAAGAATTTGCCATTTTTTATAGTGGTCTAGGCTAGATATCATGTTCCATATAAAGAATGTATCTGTTTTTCTTTTATGATAGGTTTGGTTTGATTACGGGGTGTTTGGATATGAGTTTTAAAAGTAATTATATGGTTTTGCGGTTTTCTTTTATGATAGGTTTGCTTTGATTACGGGGTGTTTGGATATGAGTCATAAAAGTAATTATGTGGTTTTAGATAATTAGAATTGCTTGTTATAAACTTAGTTCTAGGAGATAATGTACGGATTGGGATTCTCTGAGATATTTCCTTGTTACAGTAAAGCAAACTCAGACATGAGGCCTTATGCACTGCTTATGTTGGATCTGAGTTTCTTTTTGATTGTATTTTCGTTTGTAATTAAGATGGAAATGAAAGAGTTGTGCAGCGGAAATAAGATGAAAGCAAACTTTGCATACAATCAAACGAGAGTAATACTTTTATCAAACATCTTTTCACAAAGAACCGAATGATTGAATTTGTTTCAACAACGATTACAATGATTGATGTAAGAATGCAAACTCCCCCTCAGCCAGAGCTCAGTAGTTTGTTCGTGCAAAGAAGACGATTGATCAAAAGAGCTGATAGAACAGTACAAAGTACTGAACTATTTATAGGCACTTGCAAACCACTGAGCATCTTAGCTGACGTCACCATGAAAGTGACATCTAACCTCCTAACAAACTCTAACTACTGATCTATAAACACTGATGTACTAAACTACTGCTATTACATTACATTACATTACATAAAAGACACTTAAATTGCTGCTGCATCCTTCCACTGCTGTGAACCCAGCAGTGCTTGTCCGGATCAGCAGTACTTGTCCCAAAGCAGTAGATTGAGTCAACAGAGCTTTGGTCTTCCATCAGTCTTTGACATTGGTCAGTAGATATGAAGCAGCAGTTGTAGGTCAGCACTTAGTATGATCAGCAGATAGGAGGTCAGCAGATATGAAAACCACTTTCAAGGGGAGAGATTTGCATGAACCAACTGTAAACGTCTGCTTATTCTGGATCCACTGCTTTGATCCAGTTTTGGCTTTACATTATTTGTTCCTCTGATAGGGTTCAATCCCAACAATCTCCCCCTGGAACAGATAATGCCAAAACTCTTCATTATTTGTGGAAATCTTTATTGCCTCAACAACAGCTCCCTTATCTGACCTTTAAATTGTAATTCAAAGTCTAGGGCATCTGTATCTTCATCATCCCTGCTGAGTGGAAGATCAAGGAGATCCTGCAAATCTTCAAGACTCAGGCCAAGAGCTTGTTCCCTTGATATTTTCTCCACTCCTCCACCAGACCTGAGCAAAGTCAATACGCAGGTCTGTTTGTCAGTTTCCCACTTTTGTATTTTTGAGCCTGGTGGGTTTCTTGGGAGATGTTTATATGCAGAAGTATTTGGAGAGGCTGGCCTATTCATGACTGGCTGAGCAGTACTTGCAGTTTGATCCAAACCAAGAGTTTCCATGATCATTTTCTTTATACCCTCTTTTCCAAGGTCTTCACCTTCCATTAACTCTTTGATGGTTTCAGCAATCAGCTGTTTGTGTGGCCTTCTTTTGTAGATGGTAGCACCAACTGGAGCTGTGGATCTCCTGATTTGCAGCTTTGAAGGTCTTTTTGAAACCGCTGCTTCAGGATAGTCAGGCTTTTGAGGAACTGTGGGATCTTTCTTTCTTAATTGTTCCAACTTTTTGTAAGTAGCCCTGACCATATCTTCTTTCCATCTAGCAACTTGTCTTTTGTTACCATAATCAGCTGCTACCAGTTCCTCTTTCATTCTCTTCAGCTCTTCCTGTTTGTCAGGTACATTCTTTCTAAATTTTGCCCAGTTAGGAGGAGTGTGAGTGACCTTCCTTTTTATCATGTCTTGAATTCTTGCAGCTTCATCTTCAAGCTCAGGAACAGTCCACTCTTTGTACATATATCTCTCTCCTTGTACCTTTTGTGAGCCATGATGCTTTCAATGTAGTCTTTCTTCAGAGATTCAGCTGCTCTTTCAGAAATTTGTTGACTAACATTTTTTGCAAATTGCTCTAGGGATCTGACTTGTGTGAGCAAATATTGATAATTTCTTGAAATTTCTTTGTCAGACTTCCCTTGTGTGTTTCTTTTTGAGATATCCTCTGCTTGCTTGGCTTTGATTTCCAAGTATTCATCAACATTTTTAGGCCAAGGATATCCTTTTATTGATGGCAACCTCCTTTTGGCAGGGTCATCCTCATAGTAGAAGGATTTTATTTCATCTCTAACACCTGCTAGTTCAAGAGGAAATTGAACACCTGCAGGAGGTAAGGGCTTGTACATTGGAACTGAAGAGAGAGGAACAGGTTTTGGTATTGTGACAAGAGCTAAAGATTTTGAAGATGTTTGTAGTGGTGATGTGTCATCATCTTTTAAAATTAGCCTTCTCCTTTTTGGTTTAGGAGAGACTGATGATGTTTTGGATGGAACAGTGGTGGTAGATGTTGTGGCAGTGGATTGTGATTGACTAACAGTTGTTGAAACAACTGGTGTTTCAACCACTGTTGTCAATACAACAGATGTTATAACATATGTTGTCTTCTGCTGTATGTCAGCAGGTGTTGTTTTTGGTGGTGATGATGGTAAAGTAGTGGATGTTGTGTGTGTTGAAGTGGTGTGTGTTGATGGAACAACTGTTTGGCAAGCAGTGGTTTTTGTAACTCCTGTTGCATCAGCTGTTTTGTATGGTGGTTTGTGAGCAGACTTTGAACGTCTGGTTGGAATGGATTTGGGTTGCCTTACTTTTCTAGTAGGCCTCTTCTTTTCCTCAACAGGATTTTCATGATCCCTTGACCCAGAAGTACCCTGATCTGGATGATCCATTCTGTCCACCCTGGCTTTCCTTTTGGCCTCTCTATCTCTTTTCACACTTGCAGCTGCTTCTGCTAGTGCATTTATTGTCACATCAATTTTCTTACTACCATCTGGCAGAGGGATCTGTTTGGTCATGTTTGAATTTTCTGGTTCAAGATAAAGACCATCTTCTATACCCTTCTGTTTCCACTCCTTCATTTTCTCCCCCTTTTTGGCATTATCTTCTGGGAGTTGATAAATGTAGCGGACTTTTGGAGGAGCAGTGCCAGTGGTGTGTAAGATCTGAGTTTTGAGTGCCTTTAAATCAGCCTGAGTGTTCTTGAACCTTGACTCCATTGCATTTCTCAGCTGTTGGACATGTTTTTCATGTTGCTGATCTGCTAATTGTGCTTGTTGTTGGAGAAAAGATTGAAATTGATTCCAGAGCTCATTTGTAGCAGGTGTCCTTTGTGGAGCAGGTGCTTGAGATGGAACAGCAGTTGATTGTACCTTCTGAACTTGTAACACCTGTTGTAGCATATCTTTGAGTTCTGCAACAGAGTTATCAAGCTTTGCAATACGATCCGTCAATTTCTGGTACTTTAAACCATCACCCAAGTTAATGGGATCATCTGATTTCCCACTAGCAGTGGTTTTATCAGTGGTAGATGTAGGGAATATACTCCAAACATTAACCACTGATGCCCCTTTTTCTTGGTACTGGGGTCTTCTTCCTTCAACACTTGACAACCTTTTGATGTTGCCAGTAGGATAAATAAATCCACTGGTGGTTGGCAGAGGTGCTATAAAAGGAATTGCCTCCAAGGAAGTCTTATGAATGTAACCACTGTCCAAATGTAACCCAGTGGGTGTAACAGTTGTAGTGGCTGCTTCACTTGGAATACCACCAAGAGTTACTTGTAACTCAAGGGGTGTAACCTCCTCAGGTTGTGTTGGTGGGTTAGCAAAGATTGATACATCAGACCCAGTCAGTTGTTGAGGTGTATTCTCATTAATAGGTGATTGAGAAGGACTGGATAATGCCTGGTTCAAATCAATTGCATCCAACAGTGGTTTTATTGGTGAGGGAAATGTGGATGTGATGGTTGGTGTAGAAATAGGATGTGTCACGGGCATTGGACTGTGGATGATAGAAACGAGTGTTTCCAGAGCATCATGATGTGGAGACCCTATTTGTACAACCTGTTCTTTTTGTGAAGAAACAAGAGGAGTTTTGGTTATGGTTTGAGATATTTGTACCAACTGCTGTGAGGAAGTAGCAGCAGTGGTTTCTTGTGACTTTTGTGTTGTCACTGGCAGGAGCTCTGGTATCTCATCCTCCAGAGATGCCTTTTTGAAGGGTTTGGGGGGGGGGGGGGGTTTGTGTTTTTCTTTTTGATGGCTTTTTGGTGATTTTAGGTGTGGGTTTCAAAACAGTTGTGCTGCTGCTTTGATCACCTTGAGCAGTGGGCTCAGCAGCAGATACCTGAGGAGCAGTTGTAACTGCTAAAATCTGCTCAGGCACCTCTGCTTGTGTTTTGCAAGGTGCTAACATCCTTGAAAAAGTTTCAGTAGTTAAACTGTTTATTTGAGTAGGATCACCTTGGTTTATTATAGCTAAATCATCCTTACTGAATTTCTTTGAAAAATAGAAACTTAAAAACCTTGGAAACAGTAAGAATGATTTTGTTTCAACATTGTTAACCAAATCTTTAAAAATTTCCCGAGAATAATTAAAATTTTCTCCTTGAAGAATTGCATATCCCAGATTTTGAATCTTTAAAGGGATTTCATTGAAAGAAGTGGTTTTGTTTGAAACACATAGTAGGAGAGTATGAAATAAAAATCTGGTTGCAGAAGGAAAATAACCTTTTTCTAAGGTAATTTTCTTCATCATTGTGGCTTCATACCCTCTCTCAATGAAGTCAACTTTTAACTCGTTTTTAGTGAAAGAAATTTTACCTTCCTGATCACCGAGTTGAAAGACCTCTGAAATGGATTGTGGCGTGATTTGGACAGCTTTACCCTTTATAGAAGAGTGTATGGTGGTTGCAGTGTCACCTTGTTTTTCAAGGGTTGCATTTTTCCAGAACTCCCTTTGGGTCGCCAAATAGATTGGTGCATCGGCAGTGATCAAAGTTTTGTACTTTGATTTTGCCATGAGGTCAAGGATGGAATCGAAAACTTTGGTGGTTCCTGGTTTTGTGAGAAGACCCAGGAGATTGTGAGATGGTTTATGTGGAATTTCAGTGGAGATTGCCTTTTGAGAGGCTGTTTTCGATGATGATTTGGATGAGGGTTTTGAAGATTTCTTTGATTTTGTCATTTTGAAGATGATTGATCGAAGAAATTTGTGAAGAAATGAGAAGAAAAACTGCTTTGAGAAGAGAATTTTTAAGAATTCAATTCGACAGTAAAACCCTGTTTTGATGGTGAGTGGGGGATTTTATAGGGAAGAAAGTGAATGCTGAGGTGGCAGCCGTTACAAAAGGTCTGACCAATATGTACTGTCCACGTGACAACCCCTGTTGAAAGTGAAGGACAGTACTTTTGTTGAAAGTGACTGATGAAGGCAGTGGTATGAAAGCAGTGGATGATTTTTACTATCAGTGGATAGCATATCAGTGGATAAGACACTGCTTTTGAACAACAGAGTTTATCAAGATAATGAGAGAGCAGGGGTTGACTTTCAGCAGTGGACAGACTTTTGAAGTATAGCAGACTTTTAAACAATCAGTGATTAATGGCAGACTTTTAAGGACTTAATGAAAAATTTTCATTTTTAACTATTTTTAAGGATGGAGTTTTGATTTTCTGAAAACATTTTGTTGCTTTTATTCATAGAAAAACAAGATGTTGCTTGTTATTCCATGTTCAGCATCCCAATCCTAGAGACCAAACTTTCAAAAGTGGCTGTATCAAGTGCTTTTGTGAGCACATCAGCCAGCTGGTCTTTAGTTGGGACATGATGCAGAGAAATCAAACCTTTTTCATAGCAGTCCCTCACAAAGTGATGTCTGATGTCGATATGTTTGGTGGTTGAGTGGGAAACTGGATTTTTGATGATATTTTCTGCTGCCTGACTGTCCAACATGAGTGGTGTCTTTAAGGCAGTGATACCAAAATCCAGCAACTGATTTTGAAGCCACAGGAGTTGGGCTGTACAGCTTGCAGCAGCAATGTATTCAGCTTCAGCAGTGGATGTTGAAACAGCTGCTTGCTTTTTGCTTTGCCAAGAAACTAAACAGTCACCTAGAAACTGGCACCCTCCTGATGTGGACTTCCTTGTGGTGTGACATCCAGCAAAGTCACTGTCTGAGAAACCTGAAAGCTTGATGTTCCCATTAGCTGGATACCAGATACCAAGTGTGGGAGCACCTTTTATGTATCTGAAGATCCTTTTTACAGCAATGAGATTTGATTTTCTGGGAGCTGATTGACTTCTTGCACAGACACATGTTGCAAACATGATGTCTGGTCTAGATGCAGTTAGGTACAAAAGAGACCCAATCATGCTTCTATAAAGTGTTTGGTCAATCAGCTCATCTTTTTCATCAGACATGACCAACTTATTTGTTGCCATGGGTGTGCTGCATGGTTTACAATCATTCATATCAAATTTGGTTAAAAGTTCTTTAGCATATTTGCTTTGATGAATGAAAGTTCCATTTGGCATTTGCTGTACTTGGAGACCAAGAAAGCATTGCAGCTCACCCATTGCACTCATTTCAAACTCAGCTGTCATGAGTTCTCTAAACTCTTCACACATTGAGTTACATGTGCTTCCAAAAATAATGTCATCCACATAAATTTGGACAATCATTAAATCCTTCCCTCTCCATTTTAAAAACAATGTTTTATCAATGGTACCTCTTTTGAAACCATTTGAGAGTAGGAAGTTGGAAAGAGTTTCATACCAGGCCCTTGGTGCTTGTTTCAAGCCATACAAGGCTTTGTTTAGCCTGTAGACATGATCTGGATAAAATGGATCCTCAAAACCTGGAGGTTGACAAACATACACCTCTTCTTGAATTGTACCATAGAGGAAAGCACTTTTGATATCCATTTGAAACACCTTCATATTGTGGTTGACAGCAAAGGCCAGGAACAGTCTGATTGCTTCTAATCTTGCAACAGGGGCAAATGTTTCATCATAATCAATCCCCTCTTCCTGTCTGTAACCTTGAACCACAAGCCTGGCTTTATTCTTGACAACAATACCCCTTTCATCAGTTTTGTTCTTGAAGACCCACTTTGTGCCAATGGGACTAACCTCTTCTGGCAGTGGTACAAGCTCCCATACTTGTTGTCTTTTAAACTGTTGGAGCTCCTCTTGCATGGCTTCTACCCAGCTGTTGTCTTTCAGTGCCTCTTGGTACTTGACTGGCTGATGGATTGATAGAAAACCAGCAAAAAGACAAATGTTTTGGGTTTGGCTTCTTGTGAGCACCCCTTCATTTATGTTGCCAATGATTTGATCAGGTGGATGAGATCTCAAGAAGATTAAATCTCCTTGGTATGGTATGATGGCATTGGTTGGTGAAGGCTGCAAATGTGTATCATCTGAGCTAACCACTGCTGGGGACTTTGATGATCCAGCAGTGGTTTCAAAAGGTGGTGGAATAGGAGGTAATGAGGTGGACAACTGCTGGCTTTTATCCACTGTTTGAGGACTTTTGTCAGCAGTGTTTGAGGATGTGGAAGCAGTGTTTGATGGGCTACTTTGGTCAACAATTGTTGTGGTAGCAGTGGTAGAGCTTTGACAACTGTTTTGAACAGCTGATGCTTTTCCCTTTGTGGCAGACCTTTGAGGGATGATGATTTCATACCCATAGTCTGGTGTTGTATCCTCTGATGGACCTGCACTGTTAGTCTTGACAGCAGTATTTTCAAAAGTGAATTTTTCAAGATCAAACAGATCTGCAGGGTTTGCTGGGATTTTCATTGATGAAAGTTCATTGAACTTAACATTCAAAGTCTCCTCCACTGCCTTGGTCCGTGTGTTAAACACTTTGTAGGCCTTGGCAGTGGTTGAGTATCCCAGATGATAACCACAATCAATTTTGGCTGCAAATTTTGAAATGGAATCTTTTAAATTCAAAATAAAGCATGGGCAGCCAAACACTTTGAAATATGAGATCAGTGGTTTAATTTTATACAGAATTTCATAGGCAGACTTTTTGTGCCTGGGGTTTATTAAAACTCTGTTCTGAACATAGCAAGCAGTGTTTACTACCTCTGCCCAGAAAGTTAAAGGCAAACCTGAATCTGCAAGCATGGTTCTGGCAGCCTCAATCAAAGTTCTGTTCTTCCTTTCCACTACCCCATTCTGCTCTGGTGTTCTTGGGATGCTGTACTGCCTTACAATCCCTTTCTTCACACAGAAGGCATCCAACTCCCTATTTTTGAATTCTGTGCCATTGTCACTCCTTAAGCTTTTTACTAGAAGGTCAAATTGCTTTTCAACCTGTGTTACAAAGTCTTGCAAAATGCCTGCAGTTTCATATTTTGAGTGCAAAAAGAAAGTCCATGTGAACCTAGAAAAGTCATCAACAATAACCAAACAATATCTTTTCTTTTTAAGGCTCATGACTTGAACTGGGCCAAACAAATCCATGTGTAGCATTTGCAAACACCG
This sequence comes from Helianthus tuberosus, assembly GCA_030545235.1. Classification (NCBI taxonomy): domain Eukaryota; kingdom Viridiplantae; phylum Streptophyta; class Magnoliopsida; order Asterales; family Asteraceae; genus Helianthus; species Helianthus tuberosus. The sequence goes on along the minus strand of JARYGA010046854.1, from coordinate 15,569 downwards.
GGTTGTTTTGGACTCTTCAATGGACTTATAAGAACTTTTATGCTGTTTTCCTTTTAAACAGGAAATGCAATGTTCAGGACATGAAAACAATTTTTGTGGTAGGCCTCTCACCAAACCATTTTTTGAAATTTCTGTGATTGTCTTAAGATTTGTGTGTCCCAGCCTTCTGTGCCAAAGTTCTGTCTCTTTGTTAGAGGCAGCTGAGAACAGACAGGCATCAGCTCTGGGACACTCTTTTGACATGTCAACAACATAAACATTGCCACTTCTTTGAGCAACAAGTTTAGTTTGACCAGATTTAATTATTGCTTCAATCTTTTTGACCATTTCTGGTCCAACAATCCTACAACAGTCTTTTGTGAAGAATGACCCAAATCCCTTGTCACTCATTTGGGACACACTCAAAAGGTGGAATTTTAGATTGTCTATTAGATTGACATTTTCAAATTTTACATTTCCAGATTGCACTGTACCAGACCCCAGAACCTTCCCTTTACTATTATTCCCAAAGGATATATCACCCCCACCATGGATTTTAAAGTCTTTGAGGAGGGCTTTACATCCTGTCATGTGCCTGGAGCCTCCACTATCTACATACCAAAGACTATCAAAGCATGCAGAAGCTCCCTGCACATGAAGTAAAAAGATTAGTTCATTAAGGTCTCCAAAGCCAACAAGGCTTTGGATGGGGTCTCAACAGTGTCTGGGATGGATGCAAGATGATGGACAGTGGTTAGGTCAGGGGTTTGAACTGTTTTAGGACAGTGTTTCTCTAACCACTGTTGTGGGTCCTGACCAATCATCTGCTGGTAACCAAAAGGATGCTTGTTCACTTTGGGTTTAGAGGGCCTTTTGTAGGCCTCATAAACGTGAGGAATCCTTTGGTAAGACTGTTTTTCTCTGCCTTTTCTGAACTGATTGGCAGGGGGTGCATCAGTAACCTGAACATCTCTTTTGACAGATGTTTGGTTCAGCTATTTTGTAACAGCTGTTTGTACTGGCACAAACAGTGGTTGTTTCTTGGTGAATTTGACAGATGTTGATGATGATGATGGACTCAAGGATGTTTTAGCAATGTACTCATTCTTTTTCACATCAAAGTTTTTGAGGTACACACATGCTTGAGTTTTGTGGTTTGTTTTCCCACAGACAATGCAGCTTTCTGCTGAAACAATGACACTTGTTTTGTTTAGATCATAAGCTTTTAAGTGGAAACAGTCTTTTGTTAGATGATTCCTTTTCTCACAGAATTCACAAAACAAGTTATCAATTTTTTCTTTCTTCTTTCTCTTTTTAGATTCCTTTGCAGCAGAGGTTTTAACCACTGCTGGGATATCTTTGAGAGGTATGACTTTAGCTTTTGGAGCTTTAGCACCATCAATTGATGTAAAGTCCATTGGCTTGAAATTTTCAAGAATATCACACTCATCAGACCATTTTGGTTTAAACTGATGATCTTCAAGCTCCTTGAAAGTGGAGGAACCCATTGGTCTGTTAAGTGTGATTTTGTCACCAAGTTTGTCAGTGATTTTCACTTCTTGGCCATTCTTGTTTGTGGGGATAAGCTCAGTAGCTTCATCAGTGGTTTGAACAGAGTTTTCAAAAGCAGTGTTTTCATCATCATATTTTCTATACCCAACCCCAAACTTCACATTGCTTTTTCTCTGTTTTTCAAGCATAACCTCATATCCTTTGCAGGATTCCACCCATCTTTCACAAGTAATCTGGGCAGACTCCAACTCCTTTTTGCAAACTTAGTATTTTTCTACCATAGTTTGAAGTTGGGTTTTGGTTATACTTTGCTCTTCTTTTAAACAGCTGATTTCTTTTTCCTTTTCAGTCAATTTGTTTTTAAGTTCTTTTAAAGAGCTTTCAAATTTGACCTCATCAGTTAAGATTTTATCCCGAAGGTTTTCATTCACCTCTTTGATGTTAGCAAAAGAAATTATGCAATTGTCTGAACACAGTTTTTCAAGAACTTGAGGAGATACCTTGGCAGCTGCCATCATTGCACAATCACATTGATGATCTTCATCATCATCAGCTCTTACCTTCTTTTCACCAGCCTTTTCTTCTTTCTCTTCTTCTTTGTCCTCTATGGACCATGGATCTGTCATTGGTTCAATCAGAGTACCTGAACTTTCTTCCAACAGTACTTCACCAGCCACAGCTGTAACCACTGCTTCAATCACCTCTTCCACTGTTTCAAAGCACTGCTGTTCCTCCTCAGCTTCAACCCCCTCCTGTATTGACTCTAGTGCCATCAAACAAAACTCATCATGTGAAGAATCATTAGAAGCATAGAGTGCAAAATTTTCATCACAAAGATCATCAGGCATACTGCTCCAGTCAACAAACCCTTGAGTGAAAAAACTTTGTTGATCTGGTTGTGCTGCTGCTGGAGCAGTGGTTTGAGGTGCAACAGGTTGCACTTGTACCTGTGGAACAGGGGTTTGAACATATTGGATTTGTGGAACAGTAGTTTGGACATAATGTACTGGCACAGGGGCAGCAACATAGTGAGCAATGTTCACTTGAGCTGCTGGGGCATATTGGGCATAGTGCACAGTGTTTTGGTTTTGAGGTCTAGGATTTGAGCTAGGATGAGTAATTATGGGACCAGTATTTTGACTCCTACATTCCCTAGCGAAATGTCCCAACCTATTACACTTGTAGCACTTGATTTTCGATTTATCCAACCCAACCCTTAGATTCCCATGCAAACCTGGGAATTTTCTCCCTGTTCTTTTGTAGAATTTGCTAGTTCTAACACTTAGCAAAGATAGTTGGTGCAAGATGTCCATTTCCTCTAAATCAGTGGGATCAAAATGTTGCAAATCATTTAGTTCAAAGCTTAAATTATCTGACATCTGGTTTTCGTTTGCAGTGAATGCATAACTTGCAGAGTGAGGATCAGGGTTGTTAAAATTTGCACCAGCAGTTATGTCAATGAAGTGATCATAACCCTGGTCCTTACCACTGCTCCTAGATTCTTCTTGACCCAGAAGAGCAGTATTACCGAATGTGTAATCATCAACGGCTTTTCCTGACTCTTGTAACTTCCTTTTCTGGTTCAACTCCCTTTCGTAGGTCAGGAGTCGACCATGGAGTTGGGTCAAGGTCAGATCCTTGAACTCAGTTGAATTTCTGGTGACAAAGGCTATAGTGTCCCATTTTTCGGGCAGTGACCTGAGGAACCTGCTATTTTGAGTCGAGTTTGTAAAGGTAGTATTAACAAGCCTCAGTTCACTGATGAGACAACTAAACCGCTCAAATTGTTGAGTCAGTGATTCACCTCTAACATGACAAAATGTTTCATACTGTTGGTACAAGATTTCTCTATTGTTTTCTATGACTTCTTCAGTACCTCCAAACTGTTCCTTAAGTGCGTCCCACAATTCTTTGGCACTGTTACAGTGTAACAGTCCAGCATATATTTCATTGGGCAGCGCTGATGCTATGATGCTAAACGCTTTAGCATCTAGTTCGATCTTTTGAAAATCAGTTTCGGTGTAATTTTCAACTGGTTTTGGAACGAACTTTTTAGCATCTTCAGCGCTTGGCACTGAAGGAACATGAGGACCAAAGGTGACAGACCTCCAACAACCTGTGCTTTGTTGAGCGAGGATGTGACCCATCCTCCTCTGCCAGATGTTGTACTCATTTCTTTTTAGCATAGGTGGTTTAAAAAGTGAGCCGATGTTGTTTTTATCATCCTGAGATTGTGACGTCATTCTTGTTGTTTTACAGACACTGAGAAATCAACTTTAATGGTGATTAATCTTTGCTCTGTTTTTCAACGGACGAACAAACGATCAGTATCAACTGTTATGAGCTGAACTATTTACGTCAAAATGATTGTTAAATCAAATTTGACTGTCCAAGCTCTGATACCAATTGTTGGATCTGAGTTTCTTTTTGATTGTATTTTCGTTTGTAATTAAGATGGAAATGAAAGAGTTGTGCAGCGGAAATAAGATGAAAGCAAACTTTGCATACAATCAAACGAGAGTAATACTTTTATCAAACATCTTTTCACAAAGAACCGAATGATTGAATTTGTTTCAACAACGATTACAATGATTGATGTAAGAATGCAAACTCCCCCTCAGCCAGAGCTCAGTAGTTTGTTCGTGCAAAGAAGACGATTGATCAAAAGAGCTGATAGAACAGTACAAAGTACTGAACTATTTATAGGCACTTGCAAACCACTGAGCATCTTAGCTGACGTCACCATGAAAGTGACATCTAACCTCGTAACAAACTCTAACTACTGATCTATAAACACTGATGTACTAAACTACTGCTATTACATTACATTACATAAAAGACACTTAAACTGCTGCTGCATCCTTCCACTGCTGTGAACCCAGCAGTGCTTGTCCGGATCAGCAGTACTTGTCCCAAAGCAGTAGATTGAGTCAACAGAGCTTTGGTCTTCCATCAGTCTTTGACATTGGTCAGTAGATATGAAGCGGCAGTTGTAGGTCAGCACTTAGTATGATCAGCAGATAGGAGGTCAACAGATATGAAAACCACTTTCAAGGGGAGAGATTTGCATGAACCAACTGTAAACGTCTGCTTATTCTGGATCCACTGCTTTGATCTAGTTTTGGCTTTACATTATTTGTTCCTCTGATAGGGTTCAATCCCAACAGCTTATTTTTCATGAGAGAGGGGAGTTTAAAGAGGTGGCGGTGGTTGTTGTTGTAGGTCCTTATAATATCGACATAAACACCTACTCCTTATTCTCTGATGTATAAACAAGTGCAGAATCTATGTTTACACACCACCAAGTAAGAACACAATCAATAACACAAAGATATCACTTCAAATTTCTGTGTGTTGATTTTAGCAGAGTAACAGTACATAAATTCACAATATGTTCTCCAACTCTCCGAGTGTGCTCTCTAAAGAAACATGGTGATAACTGTTGATATTTATACTGCATACTAGCAGTGCCTTACATCAACAAACAAATGTTATCGATAGTCCATCGATAGTCAACAAATCACTTATTGAAGGACACTATCAATAGAGATCAAGTTGATCAACAGTCACTATCGATAGTGACTATCGATAGACAGAATCACATACACTATCGATGAAGATGAATAGTATACTCTATCGATTGTTACCAAACTATTCATAATCATCACTTGAACAACTTACAAAAAGGTTAAACATAAACAAGACACGAATTTATAGATCGAAATACAAATAAGACAAACATAAATACAAGCTACAGACACAAAATGTATCAACAATTATATAGGCGGGGCGATGGTGGTTGTGGTAACCGGCAGTGGTGATGTCATTGGGGGTGGTGTTGGCTGTTTTAATTTAGAGAGAGAGAGAGAGAGAGAGAGAGAGTTTAAAGAAGCAGTAAATGAGCATTGATATATATGTTACTTTTTTTGGTTTTGTTTATTAGTAAACATTTTAAATAAAAGCATGAAATGACCAGAATATCCTTAAGTGAATAGAATTAACTGAAAATTTTGATTGAGATAGTGTTAAAAAACCAAGAGTGTAATGGTTTTTACACATAAAAAGATTGTGACTGTAATCTTTGAAGTTAAAGGACATAAATTACAATCCGATACAAACATGAACGACGAAAAATGTAGTTTACCCCAATTAATACTTATATTAATATTAAATTGTAGATTTTGATAAAAGTATTGTTTTTCTGTTTCATATGTTTATGTATTGACACATAATTACGTAGGTTAGATTAATATAGGCTGATTCTAAACACATCCCCCCCCCCCTCCTGATTATACCCCCCTTGTGAGAGGAAAACTGCCGGTCCCACGCGGGCCCCACCTGTAAGTATGTGAGAGGAGTGGGGTGTAAAAAGTAATTAGGGGGATGTAGAAAGTAGCACCCTTAATATATGGTTCAGAAGACAAGCAAAAAACATGAAATTTCCTAAATATACTACACAATTTCCAAATTTTTACAAGCACATATTGTTCAATACCAAATATTTTAAAGTACAACACTGTTTTAAAGCTTCCAGTATATACCAAGTTTGTGTAGTATCCCTGAAAGCACTCCCCAGAACGTAATCTCAGCAAATATCACGTATAAAAGTGACCCAACTCTTTCAGAGTTCCAAACGTCTATGAAAACATGATCTTGTATCCAGTTTACCTAATACAATAGTAATGTAAATAAAATTAGCTACAAAAGTTATTATTATTTAACGTAAACTTTTTTGTCAAATGATTGTGTTACCAGATTATTATCAGCGCTCTCGTAGTACCATCCATTTACGAATCCTGCCAAAATGCCTTGCGCTCCAAGTACGAAAACCAGCATTGCGTTCATTCCAATCCATTCAAACAGCAAAAACGGAGTTCGTTTACCCCAAACATCAATCTGTGTAAATTCAAATTTGAAATTTCATTGCGAACAATTGAAAAACACGTTTTACTTCGTAAAATACTCCATCTGTTAGATCTCATCACTATGATTTGTCTCTCATGATTTATTACATTATGTTGTAACTGACAACTTCAATCCAAATAACAATTATGGTAACTTTTGGTTTGTAGGCATGAATGAGAATAGGTATATTTTATAAGTTGTTATATGAATGAAAAATAAAACTAATGATGATTTAAACATTCACAGAGAGGAAGAAAAAGAGTGGGTAATTCTAGAGCTTTAAATTTCTACGTGTTGTATAGGCGGCAGAAAATTATATTTTTAGTATATAAACCTTTTAATCATTTTTTTACAATAACAGGTTTATTTAATTATGTTATTTGTAAAACTTAATTCCGTAATCACAAATAGTTAAATGATCCACGAGGCTTAATGTCTTGCCTTGGATCACTAACCCATTGGTAATCTTTTTAATCATTTAATATAATGGATAAAACTGATATTGTGATAATTAATGTAGCTCTTTTTAATAGTTTTTTTTTTGAAAATAAAACTTCATTTTCCCCTTCTTCATTTTCTTAACCCACCATCCCGTTATTCTTCATTGTTCTAACACTTGAAGGTGCAGAAAAGAAAAAAAAAGGAGAAAAAAAAGGAGAAGAGAGGTGGGGTGGGGTGGGGTGGGGTGAGGGTAGGAGGGTAGGGTAGTGTGAGGGTATGAATTTATTTTTAATTGTATTTCTAATTTCTAATTAGTAAGGCATTTAGGTAATTTCTGTTGGTGCACTTATGTCTGCACTTTGTCTGTATTCGGTCACAATGTAAAACGATGTCTTGTTAGTCTTGTAAGTTTGACCAAGTCAACCATCCTCCTGGTTTGACTTGGCCAAACAGTCAACATTATGTTTGTAAGATGTTGGGTCGAAGGATGTGCCATCGAAGGATTGCCTATATCCTTCGATGACCTGCTCGATAGATAGCATTCGATAGATGGACCACGAAAGATCCCATCCTTCGTGGTGCATGCAGATCGTTCGAGCTGTTTCTGGTCGAAAGATGATCTTTCGATCAGACTGTTTGATCCTTCGACCAGACACGCTGTGTTGGGTATAAATACCCGTGTGTTGTGTTCATTTCGATAGTTGGACAGATAGAAAGACACTTAGACAGATCAGGAACACACACACACACTAGAGAGAGTTTGCAGAACTGATTTGTAAACCTGGAGCTGTAACCGGACCTTTCATACGTTTAATACAAGTGGTGTTAATCGTTGAATATTGCGTGTTGTGTTTTTACGTGTTCTATCTCGGTTTGCTATCTCGGTTGGATTCCGCACAACCGGGTTGGTTTGTACACAAGGATTAGGCGACTAGATCCTCCCCTAGCCGGACCTACAAGTGGTATCAGAGCCGTGGCTCTTTTCCTTGTTAAAAACCGGATTTTTACAAGTCTTTGGAGTGTTTGGATAAAGCTCACTGTTTTAGCATCCGTTTTTAACTGTTTTTCTCGTTTTTCTTGACGTTAAAACGTATCTAAACTTACCGGGTGTGTTAAAAGACGGGTTGGGTAACTTGAAAACTTGTTTTTAAGTTGTTTGGTATTTTCCGGCCATAATTCCGGCTTCTCCGGTGACCGGCTGTTCTGGATAGGTTTATTATATTTTATGTTTCAAATCTTGGTTTTGGTAAAAATCATGGTCTGACCATATCTTCCGCAGAAAGTTTCCACCAACCCATCACCTTTTTCACCAACCTGTCATCCTTTGTCAACTGTGTCAGAACCGTTCGAAAGATATCCTTCGAACTCGAAAGACTATCCTTCGATCAGTGGAGGTTCGATAGATCAATCATCATTCGAACCAAGGAACCATTTCGAAAGACCATCTTTCGATCAGTGGAGGTTCGATAGATCATCATCCTTCGAACCAAGGAATCATTTCGAAGCATACATCTTTCGGTCTACAGTTCTTTTTCGAAAGACCAGGATCCTTCGATAGGGGAGTCTTTCGAAAACAATTGTTCGAAACTCAACAGTGATCTTTCGAACACTGTTGATCCTTCGAACAAGCTTTGATCTTTCGATCCTTAGTCTGTTTATGCTTAACAGTTTGTGTTTCTTGTCTTTCGATCTCAGATCCTTCGAACAGATCCTTCGGCTGGTGTAATATTATTTTTCTTGATCAAAAATGAATCCGGCCTGGGGTACTCCGTCAAATACAGAAAACAAGTATAGAAGCAGTGGGGATTTATTTACAGAAATGTACTATGGTACTCCGTCTCCCGCACCGAAACAACCTATCAGAGCAACTGATATGTTCGGAAATCCATTACCTGTTCGATCTACCGGACCAACAGACATGTATGGCAATCCTATCCAAGTTCCGGTTCCTCCAAAAACAGACATGTACGGAAATCCGCTTCAACCAGTTCCTCAACCGGTGACTCAACAGCAAACCCAAAGGCCTCCTGTGACAACAAATTTACATGGCAATCCCATTCAAGTTCCTGTTAAGCTAGCTCAGCATGGGAACCAGAACCCTTTCAGAAATCAAGGAGACCAGCAGAATCAGAACAGGAACAATGAGCGTACGTTGATACCTGTCAACAACCAAAGCCAAGCAGGACCATCAAATGCTAACCAGGCACTTGTGGTTCAAGTATATGAAGGTGGTGATTGGTCAATCAAGTTGAGTAGTGATGCTCCAGTTGAAACAGCTTGTTTTGCTGAGGTTGTAAAGGATTTAAATCACGCCAGTGGTGGAGAATCTTCCGCCAATGGTGAAGAATCTTCTGAGGATGAAGACAGTTCTGGTTACAGTGGAAGCTCAGATGAAGAAACCTCAACTTCAGGCAATGATCATTTGGATGACACGTCAAGTGTGTCAGTTGAAGCAGAGGTTGATGAGGTATTGGGAGACACTGCAGCAGAAAATCATAGGAGATCTATATTGGTGGATCAAGCTGCTTATTCTTCTTCTTCTCTCCAGTCAGCCGTTATGGCTAATGTCGACAGTTCATCAAGTCAGGTATGTGCCGATGAACCCACTGCTGTTATTTGTGATAATTGTGATAGATTGAGTGTTAAATGTGTTGATTTAGAGGCAAACATGTCTGAGTTGCAAGGCAAACATGATGCTTTACAAGCTAGTTTGTTTGAATTGCAAGACAAACATGTTTCTGTGAATGATAGGTGGTGTGAATTGCAAAGCAAACACAAGGCTTTGCAAGAGAAATATGATGTGACATTTATTCATAATCAGAAATTGACAGTTGATATTTCAAAGTGCACTGAAGCCAATATGTTTTATGAAAACCATGAAAAGGATTATAAATCAATGATTGAAACATTGAAGAAAGATAAAACAGAGTTAACAAAAATGGTTTCAAGAAAACAAACTGACATCAATTTGTATATAACTCGTCTTGAGATAATGCAAAAAGAGATGGCTTGTGTTAAAACTGAAAGTGAGGCGATCCGACTTAAGTTAGACAGCTATTTAAGCTCTAGCTATGTGTTAGATCACATCATTGATGTTCAGAAAGAGAAAAAGGATGTCACATGCATTGGATATAAGCAATGTCCACCACCTGTTAGACACAATTACGATGCACTGCCTGATGAGGAGTATAGAACTCACTTTGAACCATCTGTTCCTTTAGACGTTAAGGAATTTGCAACAGGGCTCGGATACAAGAAGGAAGTATCATCAGAATCGGATGGGTCAGCAGATACAAGTGCGTCTTCTGCTGAACCGAATCAGGATCCTCCAGTTGTGATTGAGGATGCTGATTCTTCTGATGATGAATCTGATGATACCGATTCAGCAAAGTCTAATGCGGTGATCAAAGAAGAGGACATACCTCTTGAGAATCACATTCTTTGTGATCCACCTGCAAAACCGTTTGTGACTGCTACAGCCAAGACTGTTGAATCCTCATCTGGAAGCTGTGAAAGCGTGAACTTGCTTTACACGTTGATTGGATCTGACAAAATATATTCAGACAAGGATTTCCCTATCAAAAATGTCAATCAATCTTTGATTGATAAAGTTTTCGAAGATTCTACCAGTAAGTTTTTGGGAAAGTCGAGCCCAGGAGTTGTAGTAACTCAGTGTGCTCCTATCCCAAAATCCGAAGTTAGAAAGAAATATGGGAATCAAAAATTGCAAAAACAAAACAATCAACGAAAGCAAAATCACGTTGCCCAAGGAAATGGAAAAGGCAAACAGAGCCAAAACAAGAAAAAGGACAAGAAGGTAAACTTTGTGAAATCAAAGGGAACGGACAAAATTGAAACGTTTGAAAACAAATCTAACTTAGATTTTGTTAAACAAGCAACAGTGTTGAAAAGAAATGAACCAAACTGTTCGAAACCTAGTACCTCGAGATCACAAAGTTCATCATCATCAGCAAGACGATCACATGATACTTCGGGGTTTGTTGAACGAAGATCATGTTTTGAATGTGGCACAATCGGACATATCATTCGAAATTGTCCGTATCTTCATAAGTTGAAAGCAAAGGTTGATGCCCCCCATGGTAACAATTACCATAAAAGATTTGTTTCACCAAAACAGGACCCTCGTCTTGTTAAACAACAAGAAGTGAAACAGAGAAAGAAACAACGGAAAAATGTTGAAAAGATTTTAAAACCAGAGGTTGTCCATACAAAATCTGTCGAATCAAATGTTAAACATGAAAACCAAAAACAGATTTGGAAACCAAAATTGGAAATTGTTTCAGGGGGAACCACATCAATTCCGAATCATCAGGAAATGGATGTCACAATTCTCGATGATGACGGACGACCCAAGTCTGTGAAGGCTTGGGTCCCCCTCTCCAACTAATCTCTGAATGAGTGTGTAGGATGTTCCAGGAGGAACTATTGATAGTCTTAGGATTGTTGATAGTGGAGCGTCCTTGCACAAGATAGGCGACAGAAGAAATTGTTGCCTTTGATGGAGAGAGGAGAAAAGAAGACAAACATTCCGATGAAGGAATGATGGTGAAAGAATGTGGTTGAATGAAGTTGAAAAATTCGACAAGATGAAAAATGTGCCAAAATTTGGTCGTTATGGTTTTTGATCGGGTCCTCAGGAAAGATTCCAATGAAAAGTACGCGCCTGTAGCACGTCTGAAGCTTTTCGAAGATTCATGGATTTTTTTTTTCTTCCACAAGAAGTTCAAAGTCCACAAGATGAACGTGTAGGGTACTTTTCTCTACGGTGTGATTGAAGAAAATGTGTTGGTTGATCAAACTACACCGGGTGTGCGGATGCCTTGGCGTGGATTGTACAACCGCACACTACTTCTCAAAGAGAAAGACAAAGACCTTCGCTGGTACAATGTGGAAGACCAGCCGGACCCAGAGGTCTATGATCTTGTTGCTGTCAAGAGACTTCTCAGTAGCTATAAAGAATCGACTTTGAAGTCCACACCAGGTGGATATCCAGTTTGGGAGAGCACTCAGATTCATAGCAATGCACGAAGCAGTTGCAGGATACGGTTTTGAATTACTAATCTCTCCTATACTTGTCCATATTTTAGCTGCTTTATGAATTATTATCCTCTCATACAGCACTCTTTGACCAGACACGTTGATCTCGAATCTCACCTCACACGTGATTGTTTCACTATGAAACTCGTCAATGTTGTCATGGTCCGCACCGATGACCAACGTGCCGACCTTTTTACCAAAGCATTTGACAAATCAAGATTTGATTATTTATTATTGGTAAATGGCATTAAGGTCAAGCAAGAGTAAAACCAGCATCGGAAAATCATTTTTGTAAATACCTTTGTGTTTTAAATTTGTCTTAGTTTATTGATTTTAGGGGGAGTAAATCCAAAATTTAAAAATCCAAAAACATTGAAAAATTTCAAAAACACAAAAACAATAGAAAAACAAAAATGAGTTTCCTGGCGAGCAAAAGAGAAAATGATAGTACATCAGTGGTCTGTCTAAACCTCTTCAAACCTAAACTGAAAAACGATAAGCAGCTCTATATAAGATGTATCGGTAGGCTCACAATCATTTTAAAGTGTGCAGGGTGATATAAACTTAAATCGACTGAAGACTGGGTGGGAACCATTCATTGGCATATGGTCTTAGTACCGAAATTTCGTTTGAGAGATTGCCGAGGTTCTGAGATATTCGGTCTTTATGCTGCTTATCATCTGGGTATCATGGTTGTATCTTTTACCGAAAAATAACGGGGACGCAAGTCTAGATCTTCCATGATACTATACATACGTGTACATACTGCATACGACCTCAATAAGTGATCAACAATCACATGTCCCACAAATAAGTGATAAATTATCACAAATTCTTTCCGGGTGTCAAGTTCGTCTCTCTGCTGTACGAAAGTACTGACCTGTTCACGGACTTGCTCCTGTGCCCTCATGCATATGAAAATCAAGTTCCTCATCAATAAGTGATTCTATCACATAGGGCTTGTTTTCAATTCAAAATAAGTGAGAATCTCACATCATATACGGTCAAACAGATGATAATCGGTATACTCACCGGTAAGATGAACCCTCGTGCATACCTTGATACGGGAATGTGTCGTGATGTGGATGAACACCGGTCGATAAGTATAAATCATACCTTAACGTATCCCCTCGCCATGATTACAAATGATAAGTTGAGCTTATGTGGATAACAATACCGATAATTGTTATAGGATGCTTATCTTAATGTTAACTAACTGAACAAAGAGAGTGTTTTGGCATGACCGTACACTGATATGATTCTCTTACCCTCGAAACTCGCAAAAAGAATGTCTGTATATATTTATTTACTGCTTTCAGTCTTTACATTTGAAATATTCAAAAATACCAAAAAGATTTTAGGCGTGTTTTAATATAAACTTTATAAAAGCCAAAAAGATTTTATCTTTATTTTATTTTCGATCGTACGATGTTGGAGCTCGAGTCTTCGTCACCTGAAACCTGAACGAAAACCGAAAACGAATGAATCTTCATAAACGGTCGAAATTTGCAAGTTTTGAAAGTTAAAATTGAAATTGATAAAATACTTTAAACTTTCAAACTGTCGGACGGTGTTTGTTTAAACAATGGTCACATGTGTGTCGTTTACTTATGATATTCCAAGCAGTTGTTCTCATTACGCGTTTAGATTTCTTGCATGTGCAGATTCTAAAGGCAAGGAGAACATAGTCGATGACAAGCTTCGGAATGAAGACACGACGTGAAGGCACTCAAATGACGAAGATGATCGAGTGGCCGCTGACCATCATCAACACCACAAGGATCTCACTTCATAAAGATCAAGTATTTCACGAGCATAACTCAAGGGGGAGCTTATGTTAAGGGGGAGTTTGTCAACACACTTCCTACCTGAACCAGGGGAGTTTGTTGGTACACTTTCTGCTTTCAAAACGTGAAGACTTTGAAGATCCTCCGACATTGAAGACTTGAATAGATGTCAAAGACTTGAAGACACGAGAACTTACAAGATCGAAGATCGAGACAAAGCAACAGCTGATTGTTGATAAGCCAGACAAAGCTACAGCCAAGGGGGAGTTTGTTGGTGCACTTATGTCTGCACTTTGTCTGTATTCGGTCACAATGTAAAACGATGTCTTGTTAGTCTTGTAAGTTTGACCAAGTCAACCATCCTCCTGGTTTGACTTGGCCAAACAGTCAACATTATGTTTGTAAGATGTTGGGTCGAAGGATGTGCCATCGAAGGATTGCCTATATCCTTCGATGACCTGCTCGATAGATAGCATTCGATAGATGGACCACGAAAGATCCCATCCTTCGTGGTACATGCAGATCGTTCGAGCTGTTTCTGGTCGAAAGATGATCTTTCGATCAGACTGTTTGATCCTTCGACCAGACACGCTGTGTTGGGTATAAATACCCGTGTGTTGTGTTCATTTCGATAGTTGGACAGATAGAAAGACACTTAGACAGATCAGGAACACACACACACACTAGAGAGAGTTTGCAGAACTGATTTGTAAACCTGGAGCTGTAACCGGACCTTTCATACGTTTAATACAAGTGGTGTTAATCGTTGAATATTGCGTGTTGTGTTTTTACGTGTTCTATCTCGGTTTGCTATCTCGGTTGGATTCCGCACAACCGGGTTGGTTTGTACACAAGGATTAGGCGACTAGATCCTCCCCTAGCCGGACCTACAATTTCTCACCAACTTAACATCCAAAACTAACTCTCATCCGTGCAATTGACTATCTGGGAATGAAATTACAAAAGTTGGGGACTATAGTTGTAATTTTATAAAGTTAATGACTAAAGGTGAAAAATAGGCAAACTAAAGATACTATTCGAACATTTTTCTTTTTTAAAATTGGAAAATGTTCCCTCCAACGATAAATATTTTAATATTTTATTAAAGTAAAAAGATTGGTAACGAAAGATAAACCATGATGATGTGGCAATGTTTTTCATTTTTTAGGATTTCTTATTGAGTGAGTTTTTAATGTTTTTAAAGAATAAGTGTTTTTAAAATCTGACACATGGCTCGTTATGTGTTTAGTTGTTTTTATGCTTTCTTATTGTGGATGCTCTAAGTAATTAAATCAAAACTTAAACAAACTCATGTATAGATTTTTGCTTACAACCTATGTGGATCTTTGTTGATAATATGCATCTTTAGTTTCTTTTATGGGAGGCTATTAACGAGAGACATCTAACCTATTTAAAAAATAAGCAATAGTATGAGCTGTGATATGTATGGACCTGTGGGGTCACAAATCTATTAGGGCTTAATAGATTTTCCATTGGAATTGTATACGAAAATGTGTGTTGTCACGTTCCCATGTGTTAGAATTAAACAAAATATATTTTTATTTGTAAAAGGCCAAAAGGCACCGATTTTAGACATCCATCCCAAAGGTTGAGCTCAATGACCTTGTATTTAACAACACAATTTATCCTTACCAAGATGTAAAAAGCTGAGAATACGATTCCGGCAGCTCCTGCGGTGAAACAAACGTAGCTGATACTGTACAGTTGCTTGTTTATAGGTATTGCTACAAAAATAATTATGCATAAAATGTTAGAAGTAGAAAAAAACAGATCAAACAATTAAGGATCTAAATCATGAAAACATACCATCAGTAAAATGAAGAAGAATTGCAATGATTAGCAACCCAACCCCCATTGAGACCCATT
>JARYGA010046853.1:0-37731 GCA_030545235.1 Helianthus tuberosus | reverse complement strand
ATTGAGGCGTACATTAGGAACAAGAAGTCCAACAATCCGTTCATTATCTGTTGTTGTCTAAAACAATATGAATGCACGCAACGAATTTGAAAACTGTGGAGCATGATCAACTACTTTGGGTATATTCGAAACCAACTAAAATACGTTGGGTATATTCGAAACCAACTAAAATACATTGGGTATATTCGAAATCAACTAAAATACGTTGGGTATATTCGAAACCAACTAAAATACGTTAAAATATGCTAAAATTACGTTACAATACGTTAAAATAAGTTAAAATACGCTAAAATACGTTAAAATACGCTAAAATACGTTAAAATACGCTAACTTACGTTACAATACGTTAAAATACCCTAAAATACGTTAAAATACGCTAACTTACGTTACAATACATTAAAATACGCTAAAATACGTAAAAATACCCTAAAATAGGTTAAAATAAGCTAAAATATGTTAGAATACGCTCAAATACGTCAAAAATACTATTAAATACGCAACAATATGTTAGAATACGTCAAAATACGCAAAAATACGTCAAAGTACGCGACTAACGATATTTACACACATGTATACATATAACACGGCACTATGGAGTCCAAGTAGATTTCAAACAAAACTGTACGTAATCATTGAATACGATATTCGCACGCAACCGAACGGCACCGAAACGACTTATGTTGAAGGTATACGTCATAAAACGACAAAATATGCGAAAGTTCGGCAAAAAACGAGACATATACGCGTCGAACCGAGGGAAACACGATAAAACTAAATTTGAAATAATGCCCAATACGATCGTATAGGCCTATGTCGTATCGTATATCAGCCTAATATGAATCGTTTAGGCCTATACGATGCGTATTAAACTTTGAATTTTCTCAAAAATACCCTTGAATGTTTTAGAAAAATAGGGGTATTTCAGTAAATTCATCGTTCAATACGCATCGTATAGGCCTATACGATGCGTGTTGAACTATAAATTTCTCAAAAATGTTTTTCAAATCAAGGGTTCCATCATTACAACCACTTGTTTTCAACGGGGATGTAATGCAATGATTCCTCTCAATTGAATAGATAGACACTTGCTTCATAGGACTCACTTGAATCGTCTCGGAAGTACTGAACAACAGAAATAACAGCTTCGGTTTCATTAGCTGCATCGTTTACCGTCTGTTGGACCGTTTGCGTGACCCTAAACGTCAGTAAAAGTAGTTCATCTCAGTTTACAGAGGCGGAATCAAAGTAAACCAAGTCACAACAGCATATATCCTTTTAATCTCTTCTCTATTAATGATTTCCGAGACTTTACAATCGTTTCTAACAAGATTTTGGCAGCACCTCGTCTCACAAGCTATGACCACTGTTAGCTTCAAATGACACACTCACCAACTATATATAGGCTTGGCCTGTTAGCTTGAAATCACACATCAGTTTCAAGCTGACAAGCAAGAACCAGTTTCAAGCTAAAAAACATACTTTTACATGTAAACCCTTATTCTAATCATCTAGACCTAAGACTTGATTAAGACGTAGTCATCAGACATTCAGTGCACCAACAGACTCCCCCTTGGATGTTGACGAAGTCTTCAGCGTCAAGTCTTTAGTCTTTGTCTCTCTCCAAATTCTGTCATTGTAAAGCTCCTTCTTCACAGGTTTAGGATCTTAATCTGGTTCCATCTTCAGTCTCCCCTTTGACTGTTGATCCAGAATTCTGACTCCCCCTTTCACAAACTCCCCCTCTCGAAATACTGGGACTTGAAATTCTGGTTCAAACTTTAACATTTTGTTGCCAAGAAGATTCCTGTTACCTGCATATTCTCTACCCAAATATAAGATATATAACAATAACAGTTACAAACCAAACTTACCATTCAACCTTCAGTGTTAAAAATCCACTTAAGTACTCAAGTTCAAATTAATGACCCTGATTACTCAATTAATCTACCAAGTCCAACTTAATGACCTTGGTTGATCAGATACACTTCACACTGACTTTCTGTTCAATTCGTTTTTCTGAAAATTTACAAGTTTCAAATTAATGAACTTGCTTTAACTTTTTAACATCTCAAACTTATCAAGATCAGCTCACGACTCATCCTCCAGTCCAGAAATCTCCTGCATCTGCTTTCAACTTTCGAATCCGAATATCAACTCTCCACTTTGGTTTGTCAAAAATAAAGCAGAAGTAAAAAATCTTTTTGGATTTTAATAAAGTTTCTAAACTAGAAATGAAATACTGAACTAAAATGCAATGAAAATAAACTATTTACAAACATATTTTTGGTTAAGCGTGTTAGGGAATCATATCAGCTATCTGACAAATCACAAGTACCGTTAAGCTGTAATTACATACTCAGAATTAAACACTTCGCTTAGATTGTCGATATACTGATCCACTTAAATTTCCACACATATTTCAATCTGTTCAGGATACGTATTAGTGTTTTAAGACTTAAACTCATACGTGTGTCCCACCTCTTGAATATACTCCCGTATCCAGATCCCAATATTCAGTCTTACAGGTAAGTATAACATCAATGATATCTGTAAGGGGTTAATAAATTATGAAGAATCATGAGAGCTCAGGTCAGAACTACCGTTCAGCAGAGAGATCATGACTTAACTTGGGTGTGTCCCCTTTAGAGGATCTTTTTTACAACAGCATTGCTAAGCAATTTTATTGTCTTATCATATATGCTGAGGGTGATGCTATATTTCAAGCATTGCGGAAAGTATTATTCGAGGACTAGGTCAGAACTTCCATTCAGCAGAAGTCCCGGAATAATACCCCATATATCACTGAGTATAAAAACCTAGTATATCAGAAAAAGGAATCTTTCAAACGAAATTTCAGGGGTTACCTATATATTCAAGTAGTGTTCCCCACGAAATAAGTAAGTAAAGATTTATGTTTATATCCCGAACAAACCTACTAAATGTGCAAAAACCTATCGGCATATCATCAGCGAGACTGTTTAATGCATTTAAACATTCCATTTCATAGAGTCGGAAAGATAATCCGAAAGAAAATGAGTGTAGCCTTAGACTACGGTAAAGGTCAAATGAAATTCAAAAGCGAAAAAAAATTATTCTAAATATAAAAAGGGGGTGCCTTGACGCCATATGTATATATATATATATATACACATACAATTAAATAAAGACACGAGTAGAAGATGATCTACGGGATCACCATAACCTCCGGGTTATAAACAATATAAAGGTCTACGAGACCAAAATGACCCTCGGGTCACAAATACAAAGAAACAAACTATAGGGTCTCACCTTAAAAGGGTGAAGATCTAATAAAATAGCCTACGAGACAAAGTGAAGGAACCTACGGGTCACTTGGGGTTAAGCATGGGGACTGGTTACGATTCCCCGCATAATATAATAGCGGAAAAGAATAAATTCTTGTCGTTAATTCCTGGATATGAGTAATTGACACAAGTTAAAGAGATAAACGTTAAACTAAAATTCAGTTTTAGTGAGAAACAACGTTTAACAAATATGAATATTATGAGACAAATTAGAAAATAGTTAATAATAAAGGATATAGGTCTTAACACCGATAGGTGTAAGACGATACGTTAGAAAGAAGATTTTGATAATGAAAAGTTTATGTAAACTTAAACATGACGTGATGCGATGCGATTATGGTCACAAAAGTGATATAGAATATAATCATGTTGTAGCGCGAGTTACGGGATAAGAGATCATAAACTCACATAAGTCCGAATATAGCAAAGGAGAGACCCAAATTAACGGGGCATGAGGTGACGGTGACTGATCAGTCTAGCCGATAAAATCATCCAAAGTTAAAATAGTGTTGTGATTTATATAAAACACTTATCAATATAGGGTAGTATGGAATAAACATATTGACGAACTCATACTAATGAGTGGTCAAGTAGCAATTGGGACAAATAGGCGGCAATATAAGAAATACAAGACACAAGTTACAGTCCGTAAGGACTTACACGTGAAAGACGCATGCGTCGAGGCAAAGGATAACTTTTGACTAAAAGAAGGAATGCCTTTAAAACAAAACTAAGTTAGTTGGTCCAAACCAAAGAACTATTTAAAGAAGGTTTCGGGGACGAAACCTCTTTAAGGGGGGTAGACTTGTAACACCCCAAAAATACAGATTTTTATTTATATATATTCAATATCGGTTATGGACAAGATAAAATAACTAGGAAATAAATAACCTAGTTAATTACAAGTCTTGTAGTTATGTGAAACTTGATTAAAAATACCCCAAAATGAAACTTGAAAATAATAGAGGGGCCAAAAGTGCTAAGATTGAAAATGTTTTTTATTAAATAAAAACTAATAAACAAAACACACAGTGGGTGTGTTTGTCTGGTCGAAGAAACACAGGGGGCGACCCAAGCTCCCTCATGAACCCTAGCCTTGCAATTTCACCAAATTGATAGGGTAAATCGGCTCCAAATCGAAATCCAAACTCAGAATAGTGATCACCTTCGTGAAAGGATCATAAGGTATGCCTAATTTTGCTATTTAGTTTCACCATGAGTTCTAGGTGAAACCATGAAATTGAAATTTAGGCTTGCATGATCAAAGTTTGAACGAATTTAGGAATGAAAATATGTCTAGGAGTAAACCCTAGTCATTAGTTTGTTGAATTGATGCTTGTTATTGTGAAATTCATGATCACCCATCTAAGTGTAGAATGGGTTTTATGGAATGATAAGAACACTAGGAATCTGATTGCAAAACAAGTGTTATTGAATCACTTGAAGTGAATCTAGATGTTATTAGGCATACTAGATATAATGAACTTGCAAAAATTGTTTAAATTTGGCTAAATATTTAGTCATGAACTTGATAATGGATTTTTGTAAACGATGCCCATAAGGTGTTCGTTAAAACGCCTAAGAGAAAGCTAAAATGCTAAATTTATAACAAAAACGCATATTTGAATATTATGGTGAATTATGCATTGTATGATATAATAAGAGTTCTAAATAAATCGTTGATTGAACTCTTTAGGCAAGGAAACCGGGTCTTCAAGCGGACAAGTCGGAGCGGACATACGCTTGAAGGGAACGCTTTAAAGGTACGCGACTTGTCGTCTCGTTACATTGATGTAGATAAGCCTAGTCGTAGATATGTTTAATATTGTTATAGCGAAAATAGTGAAATTGTAAACCTTTGGTAAATCTAAGAAGTGATGGAATTCACTAGACAAACCAAACGGGTCAAAATAAATAGTTGGTTAGATATGTTATTGATAATATTGCTTAAAAATTTGTCATAATGGGGTGTAAGTAAAGTGATGTAATTCACTAGATAAAGAATGGGTTAAAATAATGGTTAAAATGGTAGTGTTCGGAGTGACTCGAACGTCACTCGTTTAATTGAGTTATAAAAGCAAAAACCATGGATTAGAAGGGATACGCTAAGGTTGGCAAGCCCGGGAAGAGGTAATTACGGTTAGAAAACAATATCGACGAATTATGAAGGTATGTAACTTGTTCTGTTACATTATGTAAATTTGATATTGAAATCATCCATAATTGTGTTTTAGACTAAAGATTTGTATTAGTTGAAGTGACAATGTTCGCTACTTGATTGAATAAGTTAAAATTAGAGTAGAAAGCGTTTGGTAGTCATTAGAAATGGATGATTCCATAAATGAGCCAAACGGGTCGGATAATTGTTTAGTAAGTAGTAAAAGTGTGTTTTGAATAAGCATTTGGCGATGACGGATCATAAGAGCGTGAAACCATAGGTTTGGTAATGAAACGCCGGTGATCATAAGCCCTGGATGTTGGGTAAATACGCCTTGCGGTCATAAAATTTGTTAGTAGTTGAATTAGTGTAAAAAAAACTATACGGGTCGAATAAATACGTTAGGAATTTATAGACTTCTAGCCCGTATACTTTATTTCTGGCACAATGATCATGATAGACGCGTTGGTAATTTAATTACGGACGCATAGGAAAAAGAATCACCTAAAACGGACATGTAGGTAAAAAGTTATGAGTCTTTAAAGTTAGAATTATTACAAATTTCGGAGTTGGGCATAAATGCAGGAAAAAGACCTGCACTCGCTGGAAATAGGTCTCCTCCGCGGCACGCGGAGAGAGCCACTGAACCTGTCGCGACACGCGGGGCCTTCTCGCGGCCCGCGTAAGCTTATAGGGGATCTGTCGCGGGGCGCGACAGACCCAAATGCTGAAATTTTTATTTTTTTCAGTTGTTTGATATTGGAACTTGATTTCATACATTTTAATGTTGTCAAAACTAACAATTGATGTGGTTTTGACCTTAGGTGATGTTGGTCTTATCTCGGATGGCGGTCAAGCAAGAATCCAAGAACCGAACACAAATTTTGAAGCTTCCGTGCTAATCTAATCATGTTTTAGACGATGATTGTTTTGTAAACACTACTTAATGTAGAATGTTTTAAACTAGTTAGTTGATTATAATAGAACACCCTAATCATGTAACCATAGTTTTATCAACTAAGTGTTTTGATAATTATGTATTTGGTTTTAAAAATGCGTATTTCATAATAAAATAATAAATAAATGAGATGGGTGTTACAAGTTGGTAATCAGAGCTCAAGGTTGTTAGCAAAGTGTGTTTGGTTCAAAGCTTGATCAAACATCCGGTAAGAATTAGTCATTTAGTAGATTCTATTTGAATATTAGAAAAAGAAAATTGATTGATGTGCACGGGAAGAGCGTGTTAACACACACAAACCCGGAAAGTGCACTAAACATGAATGGTTTAAGCAAGTGGTAAACTTGGCTAAACCAAAGCGAATGATGCATATGTTATAAAATGAAAGGCTTAATATTGACATAAACATTACAGATTCAAGATGTCTAGTGTCGATAAAAGATGATTAGGTAGTATAAATCCTAACCATAGATTGATTATAAAATAGGTACTTATGAAACAAGTATATTTGAATGCCTCGTATAACAATACGGGCAACATCGAATAGCAAGATTAATAATAAATTGGAAATGTTCGAATGATATGATGACCGCATCTGAAGATGACGGGAGATAAATAATCTAAATGGAGGAAGGTTCTGAAGCATGACAAAGAACATGCTAGCAAAGAGCTTAAATCAAGTTATGACTTGAGACAACGGAGTACATCAGGGCGAGTATCAATCAGGTACACGTTCTAAATTACGAGAAGACAAGTGGAATGTAAAAAAAAAAATTCACATGATGAATAATAGTTGCATATGGACATATATGGTAGGTGAAATGAGTGTATTATGTTAAAAATATATAATTATATATAAACAAATAAATGGTGAACATGTGAAACCGAAGTAAAAGTAATCTCGATATATATATTGCAATGGGAAGGAGCGCGTGTGCACCCGAACCCGGGAATGCAATGAAAGATAAGTGTCATAATGGGAAGAAGTGCGCGTACACTCGAACCCGGGAACCTAATGAAGTGAACAAATGTTGTATTGGGAAGGAGTGTAATTACACCCGAACCTGGAATTTGCAATAGTAGTAAATGGCGAAGGCAAGGGTATAGACTTGGCCAAACCAAATAAAACATGTATAAACATTATGGGTAAATTCCCTACTACGACATGGAATAATAAAATGATACGAATTAAAATAAACAAAAATATAAACCGACAGTTGAGAATGTCAAGGCATAAGGATAAAGTTTGACTGCCATAAGTGATGAAGTTCACACGAACAAGTCAAACAAGAGGAATGAAAGAATAAAGGACTTGGTGAAATAAAGGCGACGGATTTCGCTAATTGTTGGACCGTTCTACGACCTTTAAATGTCAATTAAGGCAGTTCATCTTTGAGTATGAAGGCGGAATCAACATAAACAAAGTCATAACAGCTATTATCCTTTTAATCCTTCTTTTCTGATTGATATTCGTGCTTTTACAACGTTTTCTAATACAAATCCGGCAGCACTTCGTGTCTCATACAATGACCATCTCCCCTAACAAATGAACCACACAACCCTATATATAACCAGTTGATTTCGCTTGAGACTGTTCAAGCCAAATCATGATTTCGCTTGAACCTGTTCAAGCTAAATCTCTGTTGTTGATTTCGCTTGAACCAGTTCAAGCTAAATCTTGATTTAGCTTGAATCACACAATAACACTTTCAAGCGAAATCTACAAGATAAACAAGTAAAAACCCTAAATTAAACCCTATTGTGTTTTCATTCAAACTATCTAGACACAAGACTTGATTAAGACGTAATCAGCACACATTTCGTGCACCAACAGACTCCCCCTTGGATGTTGATGAAGTCTTTGGCTTCAAGTCTTTGTCTTTATCATTCTTCATACATTGTAAACACTTTCTTCAATCTTTATCTTCAAACTTTAAACTTTAAACTTCAATCTTCCCTTTGACCGTTGATCCAGACTCCCCCTTTCACAGACTCCCCCTCTCGATATGCTAGAATCTGAGAAATCTGGTTCAAGCTTTGACAATTAGCTTCCGTTGGGAATAATGAAGTCCAAACCTGTTACTCAACCAACAAACATTACAATTCTACCTTTTCAACATTAAATCACACATTCAATCAGTTTTAATAATCCACTCAAGTACTCAGGTCCAAGTTAATGACCCTGATCACTTGATTAATCTACCAAGTCCAAATTAATGACCTTGGTTGATCTTTTGATGAAACAATACTGATTTTAAATCAACAATTTCAAACATTTTCTGAAAATAACAAGTATCAAATTAATGAAATTGTTTTTGACTTTTCAAACAATCAGACTCCATCAAGATAAGCTCTCCTCATTCTTCAGTCCAGAATCTCCTGCATCTGCTTCAAACTACTGAAAATCCAACAATCAACTCTCCACTTTGGTTTGTCGGAAAATAAAGCAGAAATAAAATCTTTTTGGATTTTATCAAAGTGTTCTAAACTAAGAAATGAAATACAGAAGACTTAAATTGCAGAAAGTAAACAAAGTAAACTATTTACAAACATATTTTTGGCGAGCGTGTCAGGGAATCATATCAGCTTTTCAGACAAATTACAAGTACTGTTAAGCTTCATTTCATACTCAGACTTAAACAATTCACATCAATTGTCGATATACTGATCCATCTTAAATTTTCACACAAATTTCAATTTACTCAGGATACGATTTAGATGAATTATGAACTTAGCACATTCATGTGTCCCACCTCTTGAATATACTCCCGTATCCAGAATCCCAATAATCAGTCTTACAGGTGAGTATACTACAATGATATCTGTATATAAATTAGGTATGCGAGGGCCGAGGGATCTCAGGTCGATACTTCCGTATACGCAGAGAGATATCAGCTTCGACTTTACGGTATGTCCCCTTTAGAGGATCTTTTTGCTTACAACAGCAGCGACTATCAATTTTATTGTTTCATCAGCATGCTGAGGGTTTAATGCTGTGTTTCAAGCATTGCAGAAAGCATTATCCAAGGATTAGGTCAGAACTACCGTTCAGCAGAAGTCCCGGAATAATACCCCAGACATCATTGAGTATAAAGACCTAGTATATCAGATTATGAGACCTTTCAAACGAGATTTCAGGGGTTACCTATATATCCAAGTAGTGTTCCCCACGAATTTCACAAGTTTGAATTTAGGTTTATATCCCGAATAAATCTACTAAATGTGCGAAAACCTATCGACACATCATCAGTGAGACTGTTTAACTCATTTAAACTATACAAATCTTTAGCATATTGTAATCGTCTAGCCGATGTACTATCATTTTCCCTATATACACAAGCTCTTTTTCAGATTTTATCATGTTTTTTTTTATTTTTGCATTTTTTTACTGTTTTTGTATTTTCTGAAAACATAACTATATACAAATATCTACTCCCCCTAAATACCAAAACAAGTAAAAAATCGACAAACCATTGCAGATTGTTTCTCGTCTTTATCCACAACAGTACTTTCATCAACGCCCACAATTCCATCCGACACCGAAAGAAGCTTCATACCGTTCAGTTTTAACAAATATTTAAACCGATTTTTATCAAAAGCTTTGATATGTAAATCAGCTTTCTGTTCGTCAGTGTGGATTTTCTCAATTCGTATCAACTTTTTCTCAAAACAATCACGAATAAAGTGATGACGGATTTCTATGTGTTTAGTTTTAGCGTGATGTACTGGATTCTTTGTTATATTTATAGCGGCCTCATTATCAACAAAAAGAGGTGTGTTAAGAAACTGCAAACCATAGTCGCGCATCTGTTGTTGTATCCACAAGATCTGAGAGCAGCAACTGCTAGCAGAACCATACTCCGCTTCACATGTAGATAACGCCACAGACGTTTGTTTCTTACACTGCCAGGTAACCAATCTAGGACCAAAGAACTGGCATCCTGTAGTTGTTGATTTTGAATTAACTTTGCAGCATCTGAAATCCGAATCGGAATACCCTTCGAGCGTAAAGTCGCCTTTCCTAGGATACCACAACCCCAATGAAGGAGTTCCTTTCAGGTAGCGCAATATCCTTTTCACAATGATCATATGCGATGCTCTCGGGTTAGACTGAAATCTTGCTGCGAGGCACGTTGGGTACATTATATCAGGACGTGAAGCAGTTAAGTACATTAAAGAACCTATCATGGATCGGTAAAACGTTTCATCAGCCCTGTCTCCGGTGAGATCTGGGTGAATCCCATGATTTGTTGCAAGTGGGGTAGCAGCTGGAGTAGAACTTGACATCCCAAATTTCTCTAGAATATCATGAACATACTTTGACTGATGAATGAAAATTCCCTCAGGAAGTTGTTCAACTTGTAAACCCAGAAAGAATTTCATCTCCCCCATTGATGACATTTCAAACTTTTGCTTCATCACTGATTCAAAATCTTTGCATAGATTTTCATTTGTCGACCCAAAGATTATATCGTCCACATAAATCTGAACTATCAGAAGATGACCATCGACTTCTTTAGTGAAGAGAGTGGCATCCACTTTTCCACGAATGAACTTGTTGGCTAGTAGGTGTTGAGACAAAGTCTCGTACCAAGCTCTCGGGGCCTGGTGTAAACCATACAGCGCTTTGTCCAATAAGTAGACCTTGTTTTTGTGGATTGGATCGGTGAAGCCCGGTGGCTGACCGACATAAACCTCCTCTTTAACCCTCCCATAAAGAAACGCCGATTTAACATCCAACTGATAAACTTTAAAGTTCTTCCAAGACGCAAATGCTAGGAAAATTCTAATTGCCTCTAGTCGTGCTACAGGAGCATAGACTTCGGTAAAATCAATCCCCTCCTGTTGACTAAATCCCTGAACAACGAGTCGAGCTTTGTTCCTTACAACAACTCCTCTATCGTCCCTCTTGCACTTGAACACCCACTTGGTGTTAATCTTTCTCTGACCATCCGGCAAATCAACTAACTTCCACACTCCCAATTTCTCGTATTGACTAAATTCCTCCTGCATTGCATTGACCCAAGAGTCTTCAGTAAGCGCCTCTTTGTAAGTTCTTAGCTCAACCTGCGAGATAAAACAACTCAATGAGAATTCAGTTTGCAAAGGAGCAACTTTTGTATAAAAACATGTAAGCCCTTTATCAATCTGATTTCGAGTGCGAACGCCTGTCTGCAATTCTCCTATGATCAACTCCTCTGGATGATATGAAAAAGTTCGCGGCATCACTTCACTTGGAACATCTACATTTCCCTCCAGATTAGTAACATTCTGTTCTGCATCTTGTTCACCAACTTGGTTTGCTTGACTTGAAATCTGAATTTGCTCCCCCTCAGAATCTGAATCTGAATCATCATTATCAAATACTGGCATGTTTTCAGCTTCTAGATTATCATTCTGAGCCGACTGATTATCCTGAGCAACTTCATTCTGTTGGACATCATCATGTTCACCATCATTACTCGGACCTGCTTCATCGTCATTGGAAGTTTCCCGTGGTCTCCTTGAATACTCAGCTGGGAACCTTAGCTGCAACTCATATTCACGCAAAATATCCAACTCATCAAAGAAATCTTCATCATCCTCTGATTCTTCTCTCATGTCAAACGAATCCCACAGTTTGTCATAATGATAACGCCATGAATCACCAGGATTCTGTGGCGGCATAGTATAACCTTGACATTCAACATTTGCAGCTTCAATAATCCGCTTCTCACTTGGAACGAAGACACGTCGCATCGGATTTGCATAACCAACAAAAATTCCCTCAATGCTCTTCGGACCAAACTTTCCATGAGGCTCTATAACCGTACAGGGTGACCCGAATGGTTCTAGATACTTCAAATTCGGTTTGCGATTATTGATTAGCTCAAAGCATGTTTTGTTGAACTTCTTGACAGTGAGAACCCTGTTGAGCGTATAGCATGCGGCAGAAACAGCTTCAGCCCAAAAATTAATTGGTAACTTTGAATCTGCGAGCATAGTTCTAGCCGTCTCGATTAGTGTCCGATTTTTGCGTTCTGCGACTCCATTCTGCTGCGGAGTATAAGGAGCACTAAACTCATGCAAAATACCTCTTTCATCACAAAATTCTTCCATCTTATTGTTCTTGATATCAGTACCATTATCACTTCGAATTCTCTTAATACGCCTTTGGTACAAATTCTCAATCTTCCTGAACAGCCCCATCAAACTGTCAAATGTTTCATCTTTCGTCTTCAAGAAAGAAACCCACGAAAATCTGGAATAATCATCAGTAACGACCAAACAATAGTAATCTCCTGTAATACTTTTGACATTCACCGGACCAAACAAATCCATGTGAAGTCTTTTCAGAGGTCTCGAAACTGAATTGACTTGCTTTGTAGGGTGTGACTTTTTCTTCTGCTTGCCTTTGATACAGCTAATGCACTCCCCTTCCAGATGAAAACCTTTGATATTAACACCCAATACCAAATCATTGTGTACCAAATGATTCATTTTTCTAAGATGTATATGCCCCATCTTTCGGTGCCACAATCTTGATTCTTTCTCAGTTGCTCTAGACACAAAACAATGTGCTTGACCAGTAGTTGTAGTTGCTACACTCATATCTAACACATATAAATCATTCACTCTAGGTGCTCTCATGATAATCCATTCTTCAGGAACAACAAAACCAGGTTTCAAAATCAAACATTCTTTATCAGTGAAGTGAGTAGTATACATATTGTCACAAATCTGCGAGATACTAAGCAGATTGTTCTCCAGCTCAGTGATGTAGTTAACTCTCTCAAACGTCACAATCCCATTGGATAACGTTCCTTCACCAACAATTCTACCACCTTCATGACCTGCAAAACCCACATAACCACCATTGATATTCCTCACATCATACAGCAATGCAGTTTTTCCTGTCATATGTCGAGATGCGCCACTATCCATGATCCATCTTGAAATGGCTCTTGGAAGATCCTGCACATACCACAAGTTGATTTTAAAAACATTTCAATAAAGATGCCGATTCATGCTTCGCGAACAAGGAAGCTCCGGCAATTCAAACTGCTTATTCGAACATAGTGTCCACCCAGGCCTCATCAGCCTTAGGTGTAACCTTGACTCTCGCAATTTGAATTTTGAAATTTTCAGCCTTCAAAGGTGGAAAATTTGCATCATAATCAACCGAAATTGATTCTTCAGCCTTTTTCACTTCAGAAGTTGAAATTTTCATTTCAGTTTTTGGTTTCCAAACTTGTTGAGATAATGCAACCTGTTTATAAAACTTGTCGTTTTTAGTTACCACTTTCTTTACAGGTTCATTTTTCACTTTGATGTTGTTATTTTTCACACTCTTTTTCACAACAATGATTGGTGCTTTACCCTTCACATCAACTTTCTTCTTTTGAATCTTCACATTTTCAGTCTTAGGCTTCACATTGGTACACTTTCGTGCAATGTGACCAACTTGATTACATCTGAAACATGTCCGAGTATCAACAATTCTACTTGTACCTTCAGACTGATAATGTGAAGCTCTTTTCTCAAAGAACTCTTTATTTGATTTTGAAAAAATTTCATTTTCCTCATCAGAAAGTGAACTTGAACTATTCACAAACACCTTCTTTTCAGCAAACCTCTTGTTTTGAAAACTCTTCTTTTGATAACTATTTCCACCCCGATAACCACCTGACCAATTGTTTCGATTGTTATTATAAAAACGTGGTGGAACAACAGGCTTTTGTAATAAGCTTTATCTTTCTCAAAATTCATTTGCCTTTTTGTTTGACACAAACTGTTCACTTCTGACAACTCAACTTCAACTAACTTGAAAACATTTGTCAACTTTTTCACATTAACATTCTCAATCGGAAATTCAGAATCCGAATACAACTTATCAGATCCAGCCATCTTGTACATCACAAGACCCGGTTCATCACTTAAGTTGTTTTTGGACTTTGATTTCTGAATGTATTTGTCTAAGAAACACCCATCATCTTCAGTTGAATCAGACATCAAAACACTTTCAGCTGTGCTCTTAACAATCTCTGTCTGAACACTATCATCAGATGATGTAAAAGTAACATCAATGTTTTCCGGAAGTTTAACTTCTTTTTCTTCCTCAATTTCAACCAACCCAGATTGCTTTTTCGTGTAGTTATCAAGAACAGGTGGTGGAACTTGATGAAACCCCACCCCAGTTCCATCACAATACACATCTTCGCCTGCTTTGTCTTTCCCTATGGGTTTGGGAATAATATGTTGCAATACAAAGCTTGCGGAGCTGTAACTGTTAAGCTTCAACTGGATTCGCTCGTTTTCGATTACAGCCTCTTGAACTTTAAGTTTCAATTTAGCGATTTCATCCAGTTGTTGGTTGATTGATTCTTCTTTTACTCTAAGCACTGCTTTCAAATGTTCATTTTCTTTAAAAGTTTTACCATTTCGATCATCACAATCTTTCATTGTGCTTTTGAGTTTTTCAAACTTTTCAGAAATCTGACGGTTTTCAAGAATCAACTTTTCATTTTCATTTTTAACTTTATCATGATCAATTTTATCATTTTCAATTTGACTAGTTAATTCTCTTATCCGTTCAGTTGAAGCTTTAACCATTTTGTCACGATCAAGAATCTGATTCTCAACGCTTCTGACCTTTGCTGTCAGATCATCAACTTTCTTCCCGTTGAGATACGTGACTGTGCTACAAAATTTGCACTCTTTGTTGCAATTTTTGCAATAAGCATTTCCATCGATTTTCTTACCTGACACATTTGTTGACACATCTGAACTGACCTGGCTTTTTGACTCAGACACGGAGTTAGAGTCTACCTCAAGTGCCTTAGCAGCTAGCACTTTGTCAGCCATTCTTCCAAGATTTTCAGCAGTCAACTCCTGCGTTGTGTCAATAACTCCAGTATCAACTTTCTTTGCTTTCTCGATCTCTTCTTTCTCTTTTCTCTCTTTCTCTTCTTCTTTCATTTTCTCTGTTGGAGTTCCCCACCATTTGTGTTGCCAATACTCATCATCTTCTTTGTATTGCTGGATTATGGCTTCAATATCAAGTGTACTATCATCAATTGCAATATTTCCATACTCATCAAGATAGCACTCTCTATCTGGATCCCATCTATTGGCTCTCCTTGCTTCCAGAAAGATACGAGATATTCTAATGATTTTGTTTTCAGCTATCATTTTTCTGTATCTATACTTTTGCTCTTCAGTTCGATCGTCTTTCCATGGAATAGGTTCATCGTTTTTCGCCATGAATGTGTAACCAACCGCATCTTCTTCTGGTAGAACCTCTTGACTTCAATCATAACCCTCATCATCATAAATCACCGCAAGAGCTCTAGATTTCTCTCTGTTGTCTTCAACCTGCTTCAATCTAGGCGGCTCAGATTTATTCTGATGATAGATTGCCTTCTTGTAATAATCATCTCTGAAAGGATTCTCCGACTCATCAGCATAAGCGTTTCGGCATTCTCGTTTGAAGTGACCTTTCTGCTTACACTTGAAACAAGTCACCTTCGATTTATCGAACCCCAACTTAGTAGATGCACCACCAATTGTTTTCCTTCCGGTAATTTCCATGAAACGCTGTGCTCGACGAACATCACTTGCCATAGCCCAACGAATATCGATCAGTTCCATTTCCTCCGGATCAATCTGATCGTAATCTTCTTTCGTCAGATTGGTATTGCCTATCTTCCCAGCTACTAACCCTTCATACGATTCCAACACCGATGCTAGAAAGATCATCTGCTGCTTGGCCGATTCCTCATCAAAGTTCTGAGCATTCTTCAAGTCTATCGCGATGTTACATTGAAAACGATTCTTTGCATCTGGATGATTTCCAGATGATGAAGATCCACTGTGATAACCACTATGACTTCCACTGCTTTGACCACTTTGACTTTCTTTGCCAGCTGTCGACACATTTTCAGCAGAAAACGCAGTTTTTGGAGAAGTTGCTTTTGACATCATGCTTTTTGGATAATACAAATCCAAATTCTGCTGATAAGATGAGTGGTTGACTTTGTATGTCTTCTTCAACTCCAACTCGTGACTCTCAAGTTTCTCAATCAGCAAATCTAATGTCAACTTTTCTGGTTCTTTGATAGTATTTTTCAGCATCAGCGCATAATATCTCCAATCCATCTCGTCAGGCAACGAATCGAACAATTTGTCGATAAGATCTTCTTCAGGAATATCGATATCATGTCTTACTAACTCCAGCTTTAGATGACCAAACCTTTCTATCATTTTACAAACTGACTCATTCTTTAAACATCCAAACAGATCAAACTCTTTTCTAAGAAGTTTCTTTTTGTTTTTCTTAATTTCTTCACTACCTATACATTTCTTTTCTAACTTTTCCCAAAGATCTTTTGCATTTGAATAGTCGATCAAGGCAATTATGTCTTCCCGGACTGACTGAAATAACAATGCCACACACTTTTGTTCAGCTACAAACGATTCAATTTCCTCAGCTGCTCTTAAAGTTTCACCATATTTCTTTCCATGTTCATAACCGTTTTTCAAACTCTTCCAGCTGGGAAATGCGAATGCCATCAACCAGTCTTCAAACTTTCTTGACCATCGACTGTATTCCTCAATAGCCATTAGCTTTGGAGGTTTATTGAACGTTCCGAAAGCACTTTCCGATTCCCAAGCTTCCTTTTTCTTCTCTTTTGGCGGGTTATCATTTACATTGCTTGACGAAGTATCATTGTTTCCGGAATCTCCAGCGAACGCGTACATATCGCTGAATGGGTTCATGAAAAGATCATCCATCGTGAATGTTCCTGCAAAAATTAGCAAACACTTAGAAAATTTTTAGGTTTTTGAAAATTTTTAGGTTTTTGAAAAACACTAATACTATCAAATAAATCAAAACGAAGTCTTAATGCATGCCGGAATGGTTGTTGTGATAATGACCTAGGTAAAATACCCGATAGATGGGTAGGATTTCAGATATATGCGTAAACCAAGAGACAGGAACGCAGATTAAAAAAAAGAAGAAAGAAAGCTAAAAGGCTCAGATTAAGAGTTATGACTAAAAGACGATAAAATTTCTAAAAAACAGAAATTTTGATAGTTACGTTTAACTATTTCAATTTTTGATGGGCTGAATAAAATATAATACTCGATAGTCCAAGTAAGCACAAACCGAATAATGGAAGCGTGAAACATTAACGAACCTATGTGATAGGTCGTAAAAGAGTATAAAAAGGAAAACGTAAACCAGTAAAAACAGGAGTGTTAAAAACATTATGATAAAGAACCCTAGTGACGGGTTGAAAGGAAATAGGGGCATAAATCAAATAACGGAATGAGTGGGATAAACCGACGCGAAAACGACGTAAGAAGTCATAGAGTCGGAAAGATAATCCGAAAGAAAATGAGTGTAGCCTTAGACTACGGTAAAGGTTAAATGAATTTCAAAAGCGAAAACAAATTATTCTAAACATAAAAAGGGGGTGCCTTGACGCCATATGTATATATATATATATACACATACAATTAAATAAAGACACGAGAAGAAGATGATCTACGAGATCACCATAACCTCCGGGTTATAAACAATATAAAGGTCTGCGAGACCAAAATGACCCTCGGGTCACAAATACAAAGAAATAAACTATAGGGTCTCACCTTAAAAGGGTGAAGATATAATAAAATAGCCTACGAGACAAAGTGAAGGAACCTAAAAGTCACTTGGGGTTAAGCATGGGGACTGGTTACGATTCCCCGCATAATATAATAACGGAAAAGAATAAATTCTTGTCGTTAATTCCTGGATATGAGTAATTGACACAAGTTAAAGAGATAAACGTTAAACTAAAATTTAGTTTTAGTGAGAAACAACGTTTAACAAATATGAATATTATGAGACAAATTAGAAAATAGTTAATAATAAAGGATATAGGTCTTAACACCGATAGGTGTAAGACGATACGTTAGAAAGAAGATTTTGATAATGAAAAGTTTATGAAAACTTAAACATGACGTGATGCGATGCGATTATGGTCACAAAAGTGATATAGAATATAATCATGTTGTAGCGCGAGTTACGGCATAGGAGATCATAAACTCACGTAAGTCCGAATATAGCAAAGGAGAGACCCAAATTAACGGGGCATGAGGTGACGGTGACTGATCAGGCTTGCCGATAAAATCATCCAAAGTTAAAATAGTGTTGTGATTTATATAAAACACTTATCAATATAGGGTAGTATGGAATAAACATATTGACGAAATCATACTAATGAGTGGTCAAGTAGCAATTGGGACAAATAGGCGGCAAGATAAGAAATACAAGACACAAGTTACAGTCCGTAAGGACTTACACGTGAAAGACGCATGCGTCGAGGCAAAGGATAACTTTTGACTAAAAGAAGGAATGCCTTTAAAACAAAACCAAGTTAGTTGGTCCAAACCAAAGAACTATTTAAAGAAGGTTTCGGGGACGAAACCTCTTTAAGGGGGGTAGACTTGTAATACCCAAAAAATACAGATTTTTATTTATATATATTCAATATCGGTTATGGACAAGATAAAATAACTAGGAAATAAATAACCTAGTTAATTACAAGTCTTGTAGTTATGTGAAACTTGATTAAAAATACCCCAAAATGAAACTTGAAAATAATAGAGGGGCCAAAAGTGCTAAGATTGAAAATGTTTTTTATTAAATAAAAACTAATAAACAAAACACACAGTGGGTGTGTTTGTCTGGTCGAAGAAACACAGGGGGCGACCCAAGCTCCCTCATGAACCCTAGCCTTGCAATTTCACCAAATTGATAGGGTAAATCGGCTCCAAATCGAAATCCAAACTTAGAATAGTGATCACCTTCGTGAAAGGATCATAAGGTATGCCTAATTTTGCTATTTAGTTTCACCATGAGTTCTAGGTGAAACCATGAAATTGAAATTTAGGCTTGCATGATCAAAGTTTGAACGAATTTAGGAATGAAAATATGTCTAGGAGTAAACCCTAGTCATTAGTTTGTTGAATTGATGCTTGTTATTGTGAAATTCATGATCACCCATCTAAGTGTAGAATGGGTTTTATGGAATGATAAGAACACTAGGAATCTGATTGCAAAACAAGTGTTATTGAATCACTTGAAGTGAATCTAGATGTTATTAGGCATACTAGATATAATGAACTTGCAAAAATTGTTTAAATTTGGCTAAATATTTAGTCATGAACTTGATAATGGATTTTTGTAAACGATGCCCATAAGGTGTTCGTTAAAACGCCTAAGAGAAAGCTAAAATGCTAAATTTATAACAAAAACGCATATTTGAATATTATGGTGAATTATGCGTTGTATGATATAATAAGAGTTCTAAATAAATCGTTGATTGAACTATTTAGGCAAGGAAACCGGGTCTTCAAGCGGACAAGTCGGAGCGGACATATGCTTGAAGGGAACGCTTTAAAGGTACGCGACTTGTCGTCTCGTTACATTGATGTAGATAAGCCTAGTCGTAGATATGTTTAATGTTGTTATAGCGAAAATAGTGAAATTGTAAACCTTTGGTAAATCTAAGAAGTGATGGAATTCACTCGACAAACCAAACGGGTTAAAATAAATAGTTGGTTAGATATGTTATTGATAATATTGCTTAAAAATTTGTCATAATGGGGTGTAAGTAAAGTGATGTAATTCACTAGATAAAGAATGGGTTAAAATAATGGTTAAAATGGTAGTGTTCGGAGTGACTCGAACGTCACTCGTTTAATTGAGTTATAAAAGCAGAAACCATGGATTAGAAGGGATACGCTAAGGTTGGAAAGCCCGGGAAGAGGTAATTACGGTTAGAAAGCAATATCGACGAATTATGAAGGTATGTAACTTGTTCTGTTACATTATGTAAATTTGATATTGAAATCATCCATAATTGTGTTTTAGATTAAATATTTGTATTAGTTGAAGTGACAATGTTCGCTACTTGATTGAATAAGTTAAAATTAGATTAGAAAGCGTTTGATAGTCATTAGAAATGGATGATTCCATAAATGAGCCAAACGGGTCGGATAATTGTTTAGTAAGTAGTAAAAGTGTGTTTTGAATAAGCATTTGGCGATGACGGATCATAAGAGCGTGAAACCATAGGTTTGGTAATGAAACGCCGGTGATCATAAGCCCCGGATGTTGGGTAAATACGCCTTGCGGTCATAAAATTTGTTAGTAGTTGAATTAGTGTAAAAAAAACTATACGGGTCGAATAAATACGTTAGGAATTTATAGACTTCTAGCCCGTATACTTTATTTCTGGCACAATGATCGTGATAGACGCGTTGGTAATTTAATTACGGATGCATAGGAAAAAGAATCACCTAAAACGGACATGTAGGTAAAAAGTTATGAGTCTTTAAAGTTAGAATTATTACAAATTTCGGAGCTGGGCATAAACGCAGGAAAAAGACCTGCACTCGCTGGAAATAGGTCTCCTCCGCGGCACGCGGAGAGAGCCACTGAACCTGTCGCGACACGCGGGGCCTTCTCGCGGCCCGCGTAAGCTTATAGGGGATCTGTCGCGGGGCGCGACAGACCCAAATGCTGAATTTTTTTTTTCAGTTGTTTGATATTGGAACTTGATTTCATACATTTTAATGTTGTCAAAACTAACAATTGATGTGGTTTTGACCTTAGGTGATGTTAGTCTTATCTCGGATGGCGATCAAGCAAGAATCCAAGAACCGAACACAAATTTTGAAGCTTCCGCGCTAATCTAATCATGTTTTAGACGATGATTGTTTTGTAAACACTACTTAATGTAGAATGTTTTAAACTACCTTGTCTTTGTGAAGTGGATTGGTAAAGCCCGGTGGCTGACCGACATAAACCTCCTCTTTTACCTTCCCATAGAGAAAAGCCGATTTTACATCTAACTGATATACTTTGAAGTTTTTCCATGATGCAAATGCTAGAAAGATTCTGATAGCTTCTAGTCTAGCTACAGGAGCATATACTTCAGTGAAATCTATCCCCTCCTGTTGACTGAAACCCTGGACTACGAGTCGAGCTTTGTTGCGAACCACAAGTCCTCTATCGTCTCTCTTACACTTGAACACCCACTTGGTGTTTATCTTCCTTTGTCCATCTGGCAAATCCACTAACTTCCACACTCCTAGCTTTTCAAATTGACTTAGTTCCTCCTGCATTGCGTTGACCCAAGAATCTTCGGTAAGCGCCTCTTTGTAAGTCCTTGGTTCAACCTGCGAGATAAAACAACTCAATGAGAATTCAGTTTGCAAAGGAGCAACTTTTGTATAAAAACATGTAAGCCCTTTATCAATCTGTCTGCGAGTGCGAACGCCAGTCTGCAATTCTCCAATGATCAACTCCTCTGGATGATATGAAAGAGTTCGTGGCATTATTTCGCCTGGAACATCCACATTGCCTTCCAGATTAGTAACATTCTGATTTGCATCTTGTTCACTGACTGGGTTTGTTTGACTTGAGATCTGAATTTGCTCCCCCTCAGAATCTGAATCACCACGATCAAATACCGGCATGTTCTCAGATTCTTGAATATCATTCTGTGCCGACTGATTATCTTGAGCAACTTCATTTTTTGGACATCATTATGTTCTCCAGCATTGCTTGGACCTGCTTCATCATCATTTGAAGCTCGTTGCGGTCTTCTTGAATACTCAGCTGGAAACCTTTCTTGCGATTCTTCATACTCTCTCAGAATATCCAACTCATCAAAGAAATCTTCTTCTTCTTTTTCTTCTTATTCTTCCATCATGTCAAACGAATCCCATAACTTGTCATAATCAAAACGCCATGAATCTACAGGATTCTGCGGCGGCATTGTAAAACCTTGACATTCAACATTTGGAGCTTCAATAATCCGCTTCAAATTTGGAACGAAGACTCGTCGTAACGGACTTGCATAACCTATGAATATTCCTTCAATACTCTTCGGACCAAACTTTCCAAAAGGCTCTAGAACAGTACAGGGTGACCCAAATGGTTCTAAAAACCTCAGGTTCGGTTTGCAGTTATTGATCAACTCAAAGCATGTCTTGTTGAATTTCTTTACAGTGAGAACCCGGTTGAGTGTATAGCATGCGGCGGAAACTGCTTCTGCCCAAAAATTTATCGGTAGCTTTGAATCAGCAAGCATCGTTCTGGCCGTTTCGATTAGCGTCCTGTTTTTGCGTTCTGCAACTCCATTCTGCTGCGGAGTGTACGGAGCACTAAACTCATGCAATATACCTCTTTCATCACAATATTCTTCCATCTTGTTGTTCTTGAATTCAGTACCATTATCACTTCTGATTCTTCTGATACGCCTTTGGTACAGATTTTCAATCTTTCTAAACAACGGCATCAAACTATCAAACATTTCATCTTTCGATTTTAAGAATGATACCCACGAAAATCTGGAATAATCATCAGTAACCACAAGACAGTAGAAATCCCCTGTAATACTTTTGACGTTTACTGGACCAAACAAATCCATATGTAGTCTCTCTAACGGTCTGGAAACTAGGCCTGTAAACGAACCGAACGTTCATGAACTGTTCGTGAACTTGTTCGGCGGGAAGTTCGTTTATGTTCG
Source organism: Helianthus tuberosus (assembly GCA_030545235.1). Classification (NCBI taxonomy): domain Eukaryota; kingdom Viridiplantae; phylum Streptophyta; class Magnoliopsida; order Asterales; family Asteraceae; genus Helianthus; species Helianthus tuberosus. The sequence goes on along the minus strand of JARYGA010046853.1, from coordinate 14,724 downwards.
TTTATTTAGTAAACGAACGAACCCGAACAAAAAATTTTGTTCGTTTAATTAAATGAACAAACATGAACACACCTCGTGTTCGTTCATTAATGTTCGTGAACGTTCGTTTATGTTCATGAACGTTCGTTTAAAATTTAGTAAATACATAAATAGTTATATTTAAATGAATATTAGCTTCTCTAACTACTTATATAAATATAACTAATTAGTAATTAAGTTTTCTGGTAAAAAAATGAAATTTTAAACTTTTTCTTAGATCGTAACTGATCACTTAGTTAATATTGATATAAAACCTACTTAATTTTAGCATCTATGAACCCAAATTTAGATATGTTTTCGGATAATCTGTAATATATTAGACTTGTTTGTTTGTGTTCACTAATGTTAAATTGTGTTTATTTATATTTGTTCAATCACGTTCATTTGTGTTCGTTTATGTTTGTTCAATCATGTTAATTTATGTTTGTTTATGTTCGTTTGTGTTCGTGAATTGTTCGTTTAGGCTTTAAACGAACGAACATAAACGAACACGAACATGCCTGATTTCTTAATGAACAAACACGAACAAAAAAATGTGTTTGATTACATGTCCGTGTCCGTGTTCATGTTCGGTTAAAGTTAAATGAACAAACACGAACATGCCTATGTTCGTGTTCGTTCGGTTCGTTTACAGGCCTACTGGAAACTGAATTGACTTGCTTTTTAGGGTGTGACTTTTTCTTCTGCTTGCCTTTGATGCAACTAAAGCACTCCCCATCCAGATGAAAACCTTTGATATTAACTCCAAGAACTAAATCATTGTGCACCAAGTGATTCATTTTTTTAGATGTATATGCCCCATCTTCCGGTGCCACAACGTCGATTCTTTCTCTGTTGCTCTAGACACAAAACAATGAGCCTGACCTGTAGTTGTAGTAGCTACACTCATGTCCAATACATACAAATCATTCACTCTCGGTGCCCGCATGATAATCCATTCTTCAGGGATAACAAATCCTGGTTTCAAGATCAAACATTCTTTGTCTGTGAAGTGAGCGGTATACATATTGTCACAAATCTGCGAGATACTCAGCAGATTGTTCTCCAACTCAGTAATGTAGTTAACTCTTTCAAACGTAACAATCCCATTGGATAACGTTCCTTCGCCAATAATTCTACCACCTTCGTGTCTTGCAAATCCCACATAACCACCATTGATATTTCTAACATCATACAACAATGCAGTCTTCCCTGTCATATGTCGAGACGCTCCACTATCCATAATCCATCTTGAAATAGCTCTCGGAAGATCCTGCACATATCACAAACAATTCAATAAAGATGCCGATTCATGCTTCAGAATTACCAACTAGGAAGCTCCGGCAAATCCAAAATCTTTAGTGAGCTTTTGATGCCACCCAAGCCTCTTTTGGCTCGGGTAACTTGACTTTAATGTGAGTTTTAGCAGTGTAAAGTGGCGGAAAATTTTTATCATTCATTTTCAAACTTTCATCTGATCCAACCTCAACCTTTTTGTATAAGAAAAACTCATCTATCTTAAGTTGACCGGTTGGTTGATTTCTCTTTTTTACATTCTTCTTCTCAAGTGGAGTAGAAGATTGTTTTTCCAACTTTTCATAATAATCCAAAGGAACATCCATCTTTACCAGTGTGGTAGAAGATGATTGTTTTTCCGACTCTGAAACCTTTGGCTTTTCAACAAATTTTGGCTTCCATGTTTGTTGAGATGATGCAACCCGTTTATAAAATTTGTCATTTTTAGTTACCACATTCTTAACAGGTTCAATTTTGACTTTTGATTTCTCATTTTTCAAAACTTTCTCAACAACCATTGGAGCTTTGCCTTTTGCATCAACCTTCTTCTGTCGATTTTCAACAACTTCAGTCTTAGGCTTGAAGTTGGTGCAATTTCTTGCAATGTGACCAACTTTGTTACATCTAAAACACGTACGAGTATCAACTACCCGACTTGTGCCTTCAGACTGAGTTTGTGAAGCCCTCTTCGAAAAAAATTCTTCATTTGATTTCAAAAAGATTTCATTTTCCTCATCAGAAAGTGAACTTGAACCGTTCACAAACACTTTCTTTTCAGCAAACCTTTTGTTTTGAAAACTCCTTTTCTGATAACTCTTACCACCCTGATATCCACCCGACCAATTGTTTCGATTGTTGTTATAAAAACGTGGTGGAACAACAGATTTCTTGTAGTAAGCTTTATCTTTCTCAAAATTCGTTTGCCTTTTTGTTTGTTTTAAATTCTTTACTACAGACAAATCAATTTCAACCATTTTAAACACATTTTTCAATTTTGAAACATTTACATTCTCCAGGGGAAATTCAGAATCCGAATACAACTTATCAGATCCAACCATCTTGTACATCACAAGACCTAGTTCATCACCTAAGTTGTTTTTGGACTTTTGTTTCGGAATGTATTTGTTCAAGAAACATTCATCATCTCCAGCTGAATCACTATTCAAAACACTTTCAGCTGTGCTTTTAACAATCTCTGTCTGAACACAATCATCAGATGATGAAGAAGAAAATGTCACATCAGTTGAATCAGGAAGTTTTACTTCATTTTCTTCCTCAAGATTAATCAACCCAGATTGCTTTTTCGAATAATTTTCTAGAATTGGTGGTGGAACTTGATGAAAACCCACCCCAGTTCCATCACAGTATACATCTTCGCCTGCTTTGTCTTTCCCGATGGGTTTGGGAATGATGTGTTGCAAAACAAAGCTTGCAGAGCTGTAACTGTTCAATTTCAAATTGATACGTTCATTCTCAATCTTGGCTTCTTCAAACTGAAGTTTCAATTTAGCAATCTCATCCAATTGTTTGTTGATTAATTCTTCTTTTATTCTCAAAACACATTGCAATTGGCAATTTTCTTTGTAAGTTTTACCGTTTCTATCATCATTATCTTTAATCGTGCTTTTAAGCTTCTCAAATTTTTCAGTGATCTGACGATTTTCAAGAACTAACTTCTCATTTTCTTTCCTAACCTTTTCCTGATCAATTTTATCAGTTTCAATTTTGTTAGTTAATTCTTTTAACCGTTCAATTGAAGCTTTCACCATTTTGTCACGATCAAGAATTTGATCCTCAACACTTCTGACTTTAGCAGTCAGATCCTCAATCTTCTTACCTTTGAGATAAGTGTTTGTACTACAAACCTTGCATTCTTTGATGCAATTTTTGCAGACAACATCACCACTGACCTTCTTACCTAACTCAGTCGTTGACACGTTTGAACTGACTTGGCTTTTAAACTCAGAAATAGATTTAGAATCTACCTCTAGCGTCTTAGCTGCCAGCACCTTGTCAGACATCTTTCCCATGTTTTCAGCATTCAACTCCTGTGCCGTGTCAATGATCCCAGTATCAACTTTCTTTGACTTCTCTTTCTCTTCTTTCTCCTTCTTTTCTTTCTCTTCATCTTCACTGCTTCCCCACCATTTCTTCTGCCAATAATCATCCTCAATTTTATACTCTTGGATCATGGTTTCCAAATCAAGAGTTTTATGATCAACAGCAATGTTTCCATAGGGGTCAAGATAACATTCTCTGTCTGGATCCCATCTATTTGTTCTTTTTGCCTCATAAAAAATACCAGATATTCTGATCATTTTGTTTATGGCTAACTGCTTTTTGTGCATGTATTTCTGTTCTTCATTTCTGTCATCTTTCCAAGGAATAGGTTCAGTATTTTCCATGAAAGCATATCCAACCGCATCCTCTTCAGGTAACAACTCGCTCCAGTCGTAACCTTCATCGTCGTGAATCACCGTAAGAGCTCTAGATTTTTCTTTGTTATCTTCACTCTGTTTCATTCTTGGCGGTTCTGATTTATTTTGATGATAAATCGCCTTCTTGTAGTAATCTTCTCTGAACGGGTTTTCAGATTCATCAGCATACGCGTTTCTGCATTCACGCTTAAAGTGACCTTTCTGTTTGCACTTGAAGCATGTCACCTTAGACTTATCAAAGCCCAACTTGGTAGATGGTCCACCAATTGACTTCCTCCCAGTTATCTCCATGAAACGCTGTGCTCGACGAACTGCACTGACCATACACCACCTTATGTCGATTAATTCCATCTCCTCAGGATCTATCTGATCATAATCTTCTTTCATCAGGTTGGTGTTGCCTATCTTCCCTGCTACAAGACTTTCATAAGATTCTAGCACAGATGCTAGAAAAACCATATGTTGTTTAGCAGACTCCTCGCTGAAATTCTGAGCGTTCTTTAAGTCTACAGCGATGTTGCATTGAAATAAATTCTTTGCATCAGACTGGTTTGAATTTGATGAAGACCCACTATGATATCCACTGCTTTGACTTTCTTTGCTTGTTGTGGAGACATTCTCAGCAGAAAATGCAGTCTTGGGAGACGTACTCTTCGGCATCATGCTTTTTGGATAATACAAATCCAAATTCTGCTGATATGATGAGTGATTAACTTTGTACGTCTTCTTCAATTCCAACTCGTGACTCTCTAATCTCTCAATCAACAAGTCAACTGTTAAATCTTCTGGCTTGATAGTATTCTTTAGCATCAACGCATAATATTGCCAATCCATCTCATCTGGTAATGCATCGAACAATTTATCGACTAGCTCTTCTTGAGAATAGACAATATCATGTCTTGCCAGTTCCAGTTTTAGATGCCCAAACCTCTCTATCATTTTACAAACTGATTCATTTTTTAAACACCCAAACAAATCAAACTCTTTTCTAAGTAGTTTCTTTTTGTTTTTCACAATTTCTGTGCTTCCTATACATTTGTTTTTCAATTTGTTCCAGAGATCTGTAGCACTAGAGTATTCGATCAAGGATATTATATCTTCTCTGACGGACTGAAACAACAACGCAGTACATTTTTGCTCAGCAACAAACAAATCTATCTCCTCATTTGTTGTTAAGGTTTCGCCTTTTTTGTTTACATTATGGTATCCAATTTTTAGACTCTTCCAGCTGGGAAACGCAAAAGCCATCAACCAATCTTCAAACTTTTTGGCCCACCGACTATAATCTTCTATGCTATCAACTTCGGGGGTTTATTGTAGGTTCCGAAAGCACTTTCAACCTCCAATGCATCCGATAGCTTTTTCTTTGAATTTTGCGTGTTCTCATTGGTGTTACTTGAAGATGTATCATTTCCACCGTCTCCAGCAAATGCAAAGGCATCATAGAACGGATTGAAATCATCCATCTTGTATGTACCTGAAAAAAAATCAGCAATCACTTAGAAAATTTTAAGTTTTAAAAAATAACAAGTTCAAACGAAATCACTTGAAGCGAAATAGCTTCAAGTAGAATCAGCAACTTTCAAGTGAAACTGATAATGCAAGTTCAAGCGAACAATGTTGTTCAAGCGAACTCACTTTCAAGCGAACTCACTTTCAAGCTAACACACTTTCAAGCTAACACACTTTCAAGCTAACACACTTTCAAGTGAACACACTTTCAAGCGAACACACTTTCAAGCTAACACAACAGGTTTGTTCAAGCGAGTAACCAAGATATTTCAAGCGACCAGACCTTTTTCAAGCGAACCACGAAGAACAGTTCAAGCGAACAGATGTTTTAAGCCATTTTTTATCAGTTTTAAGCCGAGTTTTAGTTTGAAACTTTCAAGGATTAGTTAACTATGTATTTCGCTTGATATGTGTCAGTTTCAGGCCATTTCAACCGTGAATTATGTCCGAATCAGAAAAAGAATGAGAAGAAGTAAGTAGAAATAAGAAAATCCGGTAGAATCAAGCTGCTATGGTATGAACTCCTTGTCCTGAGCTCTGATACCACTTGTTGGACCGTTTGCATGACCCTAAACGTCAGTAAAAGTAGTTCATCTCAGTTTATAGAGGCGGAATCAAAGTAAACCAAGTCACAACAACATATATCCTTTTAATCTCTTCTCTATTAATGATTTCCGAGACTTTACAATCGTTTCTAACAAGATTTTGGCAGCACCTCGTCTCACAAGCTATGACCACTGTTAGCTTCAAATGACACACTCACCAACTATATATAGGCTTGGCCTGTTAGCTTGAAATCACACATCAGTTTCAAGCTGACAAGCAAGAACCAGTTTCAAGCTAACAAACATACTTTTACATGTAAACCCTTATTCTAATCATCTAGACCTAAGACTTGATTAAGACGTAGTCATCAGACATTCAGTGCACCAACACCGTCGAATGCATCCTTATTTTTGTAAATCGCACAAACAAACATGCCTTGAACGAGTCTAGAACACTCGTAATCCTCAACCGGCGTTGAAACTGGACGGAATCTACGAAGAAACTGTTCGATTTCACGGTGAGTGGAGAAATTAGCGACGGAGAAACTGTTCGACACAGAAACTGTTTGATTTCACGGTGAGTGGAGAAATTACAAGTTTTCAATAAAATTTCATTCTGCTGTGAACTTGTTCTCTATGAACTGTCTCACTTAACAAGAGAAGCAACTAAAAAAGCGGTGAACGGTATTTAACGTACACACCGCATTCGAAGATCCTTGCATTAGATACAATTTGTTGGAATTTGTGGATTTCGGTTGGTTCAGATCTCTATCCGGTCATCTTTCTTCACAATTTGGATCTCTATTCGGTCATCAAACAGGCATGCCTTGAAGTACTGAATCAACAGAAATAACTGAAATAACAGCTTCCGAATCTATTAACCCACAATTTGTTGGAATTTGTAGACAGACACTTGCTTCATAGGACTCACTTGAATCGTCTCGGAAGTACTGAACAACAGAAATATGAGATATCGGCAGTTAGATCGAAGAAGTTTCTCTCAATCAGGTGTTCCAATAGATTCTCCCTTTTAACAATGTCCTGTTAATTGTTGGAAATTTGTGGATTTCGGTTGGTTCAGACAGACACAATTTGTTTTCAACGGGGATGTAATGCAATGATTCCTCTCAATTGAATAGTCAGACACTTGCTTCATAGGACTCACTTGAATCATCTCGGAAGTACTGAACAACAGAAGGATGAGATATCGGTAGTTACGAGATTCTTCGAGAATTAGAAAAGGAGAAAATACGGAATGGCAAGGGTAGTATGAGTCTGAGTCCATTATGGTTTGTGTCAGGTTTGTATTTCCCATAGCCACTGTTTCCGTAGTAAAAAACGGTTGCGGTTTTCCACATTCAATCTTCATTTCTTCATTATAGTTAATAATGCGGTCTCGATTGAAGATGTAATTGCAAGACTGCTTGTCGGGCTTCCAATGCTCACACAAGGTGATAAACAACACTAATATTTAACGGATTATTGAACCAAGAAAGTCATTGGACTGCCGCAGATGAAGTCAAATGTGATCAAACTTGGACATCAGACGTAAATCTTGCAGAAACGGAACATAATCCCAGATTGTCTAAAGAAGCGCTTTTATCATGTGTGATCCAGAGGTCGGTCTCGGGTGGGCATAAGATCCGTGGGCCCTATTGTCGGATTATTGAACCAAGATAGTCATTGGACTGCCGCAGATGAAGTCAAATGTGATCAAACTTGGACATCAGACGTAAATCTTGAAGAAACGGAACATAGTCCCATATTGTCTAAAGAAGCGCTTTTATCATGTGTGATCCAGAGGTCGGTCTCGGGTGGGCATAAGATCCGTGGGCAATATTGTCGGATCTGTGACTCCATGGAAGATGTGATTAAGGTAAGCGTGTCATATCATGTGTCATAAAATGGAACATAATCCCAGATTGTCTAAAGAAGCGCTTTTATCGTGAATCTTTCGAATCATCATAGAAGACGTATCGGGTGAGTTGTGCTTGATTTATAGGAGGAGGGTATGAAACGAATATATGTTTATGCGAAGTTAAAGGACAATACTGACAGAGGTGCTGGTCTTTTCTCCCACTATGCAAACTTAAAAAATCTCACCATAACACATTTAATATGACACATGATAAGAGCGCTTCTTTAGACAATCTGAGATTATGTTCCGCAAATTGGGAACCACATATTCGTGTGTAAAAGTTTGGAAAGATGAACGAATAGAGATCTGTATATACACCCTTGGTATTTGTTTACCACATGACACATGATAAAATCGATTCTTTAGACAATCTGGGATTATGTTCCACAAATTGGGTACCACATTGTAGACTGGTGGGCTTGAATGGTTTTAATAATACTTGAAAATGGAAATAATTATGTCAAGATCTTTATCTATCATATCATCGACCAACTGCTTGAAATCCCTTTCGTTTCTCGGGTTCGCATTTGACACAACACAACAAAAAATAAATTCAAAAAAACTGTGGGCCGATACGCATTGTATAGGCCTATACGATGCGTATAAAGCCCGCCGCCAGACATAACCTGCACCTGTCAGTCTGCCATGTCTTTTACTTTATTTCAATACGCATCGTATAGGCCTATACGATGCGTATTGAATTGAAAAAGTGTGTAGATAGACAGGGGTGTGTTATTAGAAAACCCCTTCCAAATTGATGACAACAAACCATATATTAGTACTTTGGCTACCAACATTTAGAATCCCCTTTTCTTATTTCTAAAACTTGCAGAATAATTGCTCCATCAATATCAATGCAATGCCAAAGAATGGTAGGTTAACGATGTAGGGTCAGTGGCGGAGCCAGAAATTTTTTCTTATGGTGTCATTTTTTATGGATACCCCGGTTTATAGTAACCCGGAGTCGAACTTTTTTGGATCGGTTCGGATCTATTCGGGTCAAATCACATGATAAAAGCAAATATCACAGTAAAAGTAAAAAGTCATTGAATTAAAACACATAATAAAATTACAAAGTCATTTGAAATATCTAATAAAATGCATTTAATAGTTGTTCTGTACTCATTTTCATGTTTTGAAAACGATTCATAATGTTTTCAATGGCAACTTGAAAAAAAATATAACCTCCTTTTCATTAAAACAAGTGCACACATCATTCAAGTGATCATCAAACATCCTGTTAGGTTAAACAATTGAAACAAAACTAATTAGACATGCGGCTATAATGCTTATTGGATTAGAAAAAATAAAAATTAAGCATGGACCTTTAATGATTTAAAGTATACTAATTAAATTCAAGTAACTGGGCTTAAATTTTGAAATATAAATTTGTTTATTATATAATTGTTTTAGAAGAAAACAAAACAATGGTGTCGTTTGTAAAAACACAATGGTGTCGCTCGTAAAAAAACAATGGTGTCGCTCGAATTTTCCCTATTATACGTTATATTTGCTACACAAAATTCAATGGTGTCGGACGACACCGTTGTTCAAAGTGTGGCTCCGCCACTGTGTAGGGTGTTTTTTACTATGGAACATCAATCGACGATTGTAGGTGTTGTGTTGTTTTGATTTGATTATTTGATCTCTTTTGTTAATTAATTGTTTTAGCATGTTTATGAAAATTAAATAATTACCATATATGATTGTTTACCTGCTATTCAGGTCATTTATATAGGATTAGCACATAAAATAAATTTCAACGACTTAAATAGAACGATTTTTTTTATGAGTGACCTAATTAGAACACTCTTAAAACTTGATTACCATTCTGTGAGATTAACAGGTATTGATAAGGGCTTGTGATTAGGTTGTGTAGAGTGATAAGTGAAACAAATCATCACCCTTGGGCATGAAGTGACAAGTGGCTGCCTAGTTAGCAAAGGGGCATTTGTTAAAAAGAGGTGTAATGGTATAATGCCCCAAGTCCCCAACAATGATTACCTAATTATTTTTTTAGAAAAATAAAAAAAATGAGTTGGAAATTTGTTATTGGTTAAACTTTGAAACTTCTGAACAATTCAGCGTTTTAATCAAAACGCCCAACAAAAAAAATAAAAATTTTTTGCCACAGGGGCGGTGCGCTGGCATGAAAGGGTGTGGATGGGGAAAAACACCCAAATTTGGTGCCACTACGAGTGGTCTTAAGACCATGTTTCACTATTTAACTGTTATATCATAAAGTCACTAACACATTATTAACAAATCACGAGATCACTTTCTTTTGTTTCTTTTTCACATTTGTGTGTTAAGATTTCACAAAGTTTAACTATCCACTAGTTATTAAAGTAATATTTAAATGAAATTAAAAAAAATAACGAAGACTAGCGGGACAAGTGTTTTTTTTTTCATCGGGTCTCCAATTTAATTCCTATCACCTATTTGGGTGTTGTAGGTGTGCAAACGGTGAAGGGGGTAACGCCCAACATCATATGCCTCTTTAACAACGGTCACCTCGTAAGAAACGTTAACCAGTAACACGTAGCCTAATAATACGAACTGTAGACAATGTCTATAACTCTATACTATGTTCGATCTAGCCTAGCCTAACATGGCCCAATGGTTTCACACACTAGTCAATCTCCCTATACAAGAGACTAAGAACCCTTCACGGCAAAGTAGATTACTCCTAAAATTTAAACCGTTTGTTTATCAATTTGTATTTTTAATAGAACTAGGGGTTTTCTCCGCGCGGGTTGCGCCACACTTCATGTTTTTTTATCAGTGATTTAACAATCACATGTTGTTGTCAATGATTTAACAATCAAATTAGTGCATTACGTTTCTTAAGATTTCTTTCCCAGTCTATTTACACCATAAAGGAATCACAAATAGGCATACAAATATTTTCATAAAGACTCCCATCATGTTAAGTCTGTGTTTTTTTTTTCTTTCTTGCTTGTGGCTCAGCACTTGTTTAAGTTTTTAAAACGATTTGTATTAAATGGCTCGTAATAGGTAATGAGGTTGTCATGGTTGCATAATAGGTTGCAAGTAGCAATTAGTGTACACGCCATCCTTGCTATGGGACAGTGGCGGATCTAGGATTCCGACCAAGCGGTAACGTTTTATAAATAAGCGGTAACGAAATCGAAAAAACGTCAAATTTTTCCAAAATTTACACTAAAAACGTCAAAAATTTTCCGACCAAGCGGTAGCGGAGGCTACCCCTTAGTCCCAAGTACATCCGCCCCTGCTATGGGACATCAAACCTATTTTTTACCAAGTTTATCATAGCCAGCAAACAAACAAACTCGGTGTGCATTTAATTTTTTTTACCAAAATCTTCGTAGCCATCAAGCAAACTCAGCAGCTGACGCTATTGAAAAATGGAGCCGAATGACTGCCTTCAGGTCTCAGATCAGAACAACCCAATCATCGCCTGATAAAAGAGCCAACAGTGATCAATAACAGTCATAAACATCCCCATCACATCTCTGGGATGAGAGATTTACACCAAAGCCCCAAACACATTCATATATATATATTAACTAGTTAGATGCCCCGCCCGCGTTGCGGGGCGGTGGACGAATAATGAGCGAGTGTTAGGCATCAGCTCATTGACACGAAAAACAACTAAATCGAGTCAACAAATAAAAAAACAAACTTTTATCTTAAAAAAAAAAAAAACAATGGCAACATTGTAATTTTTAACTGAGGGAAAGTTGTATTTTTTGACTGGGATAAAATCGTAAATTGCCAAAACCTAAAGTGATGGCAGTACTGTAAATTTTAAGGGGGTGAAATTTTGAAATTTTAATAGGGACAAAGTCGTAATTTTGCACCTTGCTGGAGTCAAAAGCACAATTTTATTTTGAACCGAGGGCAAAATCGTAATTTTTAGTTTGGGGCAAAAGCATAATTTTATTTTGAAGGGGGGAAAAACGTCATTTTCAACTGAGGGCGAAATCGTAATTTTTTTAACGGGGAAAAATAACATTTTTTAACAGAAGGCAAATTCGTAATTTTTAGCTGGGGGAAAAACATATATTTATTTGGGACAAAAGCGTAATATTATTTTGAGCTGGGGGTCAAAACCGTCATTTTAAAATGGATATAAAATAATAAATTGGTTGGTCCAATGGGAGAATGGCAGACGAAATCGTAATTTTGACCTGAGGGCAAAATCGTAATTTTTAGATGGAGACAAAAACGTAATTTTAGTTTGAGCTAGGGGGTAAGCATCTAAGCTTGTACCTTATGCTTAACATGTATTTGAATTGATAATGTTGAAAATATAAAAAATATATATCATTCTTTTCAGTTTTATATTACTAATATGTTTTTTTTTTATTTTTTACATGTTCTGAACTGCTCGTTGGGCTGGAGATCTTGGGCTTATGGACTGCAGACTGGGCTGCTCATTGGGCTGGAACTGTAACTGGACTGCTGCTAAAACAGAAGAAAAAAAAATTAAATTTCAGCCGCCCATTTTGGCCAATGGGAGCCGGCTGCCGACACTTGCTTTTGTAGTGTATATAATTCAACACATAACTGAGAAACAGTATTTTAACACTAACGGCGTCATCTTCTGAACTTGTAAACCCTAATACCCAAATCAGACTTTCCTCTTCACTTCTTCTTCACCACATTGACACCTTCCTGAACCAACCTCCATCTCCATCACCACATCGACCACCACCTTCCTGAACCAACCTCCATCTTCATCTCCATCACCACATCGACCACCGCCCTCCATCATCGACCACAACCCCCAAACGCCGTCGCACCCCGCCACCCACTCCGTCGCACACATCCGCCTCCATCTCCATCACCACTTCCCCGTCGCTGGTTCCGACCACCACGGCCTCACCCTCTTCTCCAACCACACCGGAACCACCACGCACCACCGTTCGCCCTTCCCACATCAGAATCCCTGTTGCCACCTCCATCTCTCAAAATTTGAAGGAAAGCTAAAGGAGTACCCATATTTGGGGGCTCACCATAGAACCCCATTCATTATTTATTAAAGTTTAAGTAATTTTGCTTTCCTTTCTTATTTACTTTGATTATGTATTTCATGTGTTTGATTAATAGATAGTGAAGACCAAGTCTTCTGTTTGATGCTTAATTTTTCACCAAGTAACTACATGTGCAAATAATGGATTATATATTTTTAACTGTGTGAGATGGTTGAGCGTGATATCCGGTTTTTGTGGGAGTATTAAAGGATGTTTTTCCAGGTTAATTCAGTATTAAAGGGAACAAAAGTTGTTGGGTGAGTGATCGTGTTATTTGGCCGTCTAACGGGGAGGCATCGATGATTCAGTGCAAAAGATGTGGTGCTGGAAACCTGCACCAAACTTGCCAATGGAGAGTATAAAGCTGATGGAAATAGAGCGTATATTGGATCAGTAGGTCAAACTTGCCAATGGAGGGTATAAAGCTGATGGAAATAGAGCGTATATTGGATCAGCATGTTATTTCAACTGTAAGAGACAGGTGGGTATGGCATGCTGACAACACTTTTGACATTCTCCACTAAATCAGCGAGATCTATTATCAAGGAGAAGACTTTGCCCGAAAATTCGGTAAGCTTTAAATGGGTATCTATGGTTAAAAAAAAAAAGCAAGTATTTTGTGTTGGAAGGTTGCATCAAATACGCTGCCAAATAGGCCGGGGCTGAATAAAAGGGACATCATAGTCCACAATGTATGTCCTTTTTGTGGCTTAGTTTCGGAAGACGTGGATCACGTATTAGTAGGTTCTGTACCATCAGTGATATGGAATTTGGTTGTGAAGTGGGCTGGTATTCCGTCGGTTTCATTCATTGGTGTGAGACAGGTTTTGCAGGGCCCGAAATCATGGCTGCTTGACAGAGAAAAGAAACGTGTTATTATGGCTATCTTTTGTATCTCAATGTGCGCTTTGTGGAAAGAAAGATATAGAGTGGTGTTCAAGGGTAAGTCATCATTGCCAAGAAGGGTCATAGAGGATATTAAGCATCTGTCCTTCCTATGGAATTTGAGCAGGTGCCAGAAGTTTTGTAAGTGTGCTTATTCCCAGTAACTGATGTAATGGTTATGGTTTACCTACTTGCTTGCCATTTGGAAATAAAAGTTTATTTTGCTGTTAAAAAAACAGCTATAGATGTTTAAACCTTTGCTTTTCTATTTTGAATTGCATATGTTGCCATATAGATGTGCCATATTTATGGTTGATTGTTTTTTGAGTGCCTCGAATATGAGATAAAAAAATATGTCTATTTTTTAATTTGAAGCTGAATTTGGCTTCCAATTTTAACATGAAGCTAGACACTGTATCTGATACCTTATTTAGGACAATTCTCCTCTGTACTTTGACCAGGACCCAGATACATCCGATCTCCCCCGCCATAGTGTGCTGGTCGAATCGTGAATCCCCCTGTTGTTTACAATAACTGAATTTAAGTAGCCGCAACGCGGCGACAGGGAAAAAAACCTAGTTAGATTATTAAAAGCAAACCTATATATACAATACCAACATCGTATAAAGGGAACAAAATGCTGCCAATAATGAACTGCAATGTGGCAAAAACACTATTCCCAGCCATGGAATGATGGAATATTAATATATTTTGTATCAAAAGGCTCAGAGCTGAGCTGGTAATGAGGTTATCATGGTTGCATAACAGGTTGCAAGTAGCATTCATTGTACTTGCCATCCTTGCTATGCAACATCAAACCTATCTTTTTTTTTTATCAAAGTCATCATAGCCAGCAAACAAACTCGATATGCACAAAAAGAAAATTTTATTAAACCTAAATCACAAAAACACGTGTAAATATATCCCGGAAAAAATAATTACACACCCAACACACACATATATCCTTAACCAAAACTTAAAAAGCAAAACACATTTGCAAATAAAATCCAAGAGTAGCAGCAACAATGAAGCCCAAAAACGATGCCTAATCTTACTGTTAGAAACAAAAATAAAGAAGCATTAAAAGGTAA
>JARYGA010046852.1:0-31684 GCA_030545235.1 Helianthus tuberosus | reverse complement strand
AAGCCACGTATCTAAATCCCTTGCCATGCTTCTCCAGTCGAAAGTCAATTACAGTATCAACTCCATTCAGATTTTGAACTGTCATCTTCAATGATTTATCAATCCTTGATAATAACGCCACTTTCGCATTCAGATGCTTAAATAAATATAAAATAACAATAATCAATAACAAATAAATAATGTATTTAAGAAAGGTAACAAATTTTTAATTGGAACAAACATTTAACAATGAAAGAATGAGGCATAATATATTAACAGACCAAACTTACAAAATGTTTATTGAAGTACCATACGAATTCTATGGGATATACATCAGGATCTGCTTCATAATCTGAGATAGCGGCATCAAAATCTGCATCTTCGCCATCATCGGAAGATTCATCGGATACAACATAATCACTATCAGAATCTACATCATTGGATTCTTCAACATCCGACTGATGATCCATATCTTCAGTAATTGGAGAAACTTCTAATTTGGGTGAGGAAGTATCGCCTTTCGGACTGTCATCAGATTTTGGTGCAACAATTTCACATCCATTCAAACTAAAGACAGTAAGCTGAAAGATGTAATCCGCTACGTATCTTAAAACAAGTACAACTCCTGTATGCAAACCCATGTAGTGTACAACCTTTTCCCATCCATCAGTTATAAAGTAACAATTGCGAAGAGGATCTCGTTGAATTACTACATCAAAAGAGTTCCACTGATTCACATAAATCTTAAATGACTCTTTAAGTTTACCAACTCCAATACTGATTTTAACTAAGTCCTTGGGTATTAGGTGAACAAAAAGATATAAACTTTATTATGAAATCAACAAAGGTACAGTAATTTTAAAGTATATCACTAATTAGTACAGTAATATTTAAAGTATTGGATTAAAATAACAAAACTTACCAACACGTCCTTAGAAGCATTAGAAAAGCTATGGGAGAATGAATCCATACATCCAAAGTTCCTCTCAAATGATATTGATGTGAACATAGAAATCATTGAGGGGTTTTGTTGGATAATGATGAGCTTTTTCAAAAGGTGTCAGCAGATATGTATATGGTGCAGGTTTTTTTAAATACCAATAGACATCCTTCTGTTATTGAAAGGTCAGAGACAACTGAGGACCATCCTTCTTTTAGAGCAAAACTTCCATTGTGTTTTGAGAATCAGATCTCCCATCTAATACCGTTTACACACTCTATAACGACAATATTACCAGCAACTTCATTGAGTAAATGATTGTTTGCAAAGATTTGTGGTATTATCTGTAGAGTTCAAGTATTTAAGTATTGGCAAGTGTTATATGTGAATTAATTGTTAACAATAAAACTACAGAAAATGTTTTCAATGTAATAATCTTACCAATATTTTGGAATTAAGAGAGCCCAAATATTGATAAAAAGACATCTTCCAAGATATAATGTTTATCTAAAAACCAAAGAAACAATGAAATAATGTATTTTATCAGATACTTCATTATTTATCAAGACTGTGATAACAATATGAACCAAAAATGTATAACATGTCTATGTCATTCAAATAACGCATTTAATATTTATCGATTTATTTAGAGGAAATCAATAAATAAAGATTCCTCAAAAAACTGAAGAATCGAGTAGCAAGGAAATAACATTTTTTAGAAGTCCATAAACAAAAGATTGGTCAGTTGATCATATTATTAAATATCAAATAATAAAAACAACAAAATATACCTTATCGATTGGTTTCAAGTAACTAAATGTACCACCATATCAAAGAAAACTTAGAATTAGAAACATTATAGCAAATAAAAAACTTGTAAAATGAAATTTATACATCATCTAAAACATGCAATACATGATCACAATCTTGATAACAGTGGTTAATGATATGCATATGAAACTCTAGAGCATACAAATTTTAATAAATATTATTATACCTTGATCAAAGTTGTTGATGATGTCAAAAATAAGAAGTATTCAAGTGGAATGATTGAATATTGAAATAGACATCGGTGATTAAAACCTGAAGCACTTTTTATGAGATCAGAGAAACAATTTTATAAAGGGATGTGTAAAGTCGTTGAAAATGTCACACCCCGACCACGTAAAACAACAAAACGTGGCGGAAACGTCGGGGAGTGTTGTAACAGAATCATTGTTTCGCAACCATGGATTAAACAATTTGGTTTATTTAATTAAATGTATTACATTACATTGGAAGTAGAAACAAAACATGAACAAATAGACTTTTATTGCTATTAAGTCGCTAAGGCCTCGTCCGTTCCTATGTGAGCATGCATCAATATCATCATCAAATATCATCAACTATGGTACCTGAAACACATGTGAAAATACGTCAGCATAAAAATGTCGGCGAGTACATAGGTTTTATGTGAGTATCAGATTCATGGCTCGTTTTACATGTTGCAATACTTATTTAAAAACCTTATTTTGAAAAGTATAGTATTGCGACATAATTAACCAACTCAAATCAAGTTGGATATGATTTATAAAATCTCGTAGCCATGATTCTTAACTCCAAAACATTTTATTTTATTAAATCAAATCGTAAAACATCTCGTAGAAACTCGTTAATAAGACTCGTATGGTTTATATTATTCAGAAAACATAATTGTGTGACATTGTTTCAAAATCGTTTACTCAAGTGATCTAGATAACGCAACGATATATAATGTGTTAAAAGAACTTATATATAGGAAGTACCAGCGGTGTATCCACCATGCTTTTAACACATTACACCCGCCCCATTACCTAATTACTTCCCAAACCCAATGGTTCAAACAGTTACAAATGGTTCACATAAATCAAATGGTTATGAACGGTTCACATAAATCCAACGATTACAAATGGTTCACATACATCCAATGATTACAAATGGTTCACATACATCCAACGATTACAAATGGTTCAAAACGTAAAACAATTGTGCTAGCATGTTAAGCGAACATACATAGCAAAACATAATGAAATCATGGACTAATAGTGTACTAATGAACATAGCAAGTATATGATATGAAAACATGGAAAACACGAAAGTAACAACTAGGCACATGTGTTTCACCCCAAAATGTTTGAAAAACAGTAAAAGGGGGGACTATGTACTCACTTGAGATTGCTTACAAGTCTTGAATAATAACCAAGCAAAGCTAGAGGGATCAGGGAATCAAACGACACCTAATATAGGTAATTATGTAAATAAACAGACCTAAATCGGAAGATCGGATAGAATGAGGTTTCGTAAACCAAATGAGTATAGGAACTCATGTAATATGGTTTAACAAAGCCTTCATACTAAAATGAAACCTAACCTAAGTGCTTACGACCCATTATGACCCGTTTAGGTAGCTTACGCCACTTTAATGCGTCGTTCGCGTAAAACGCGTTCGGAATGCCTAACTAGTCCTATGACAAGTATTATATGCCTTAATATGTCTAATATTGTTGTCTAATTAGTTTAGATATCAAACATTATGTTACATATGCTTAAAATAAATTTATGCGCCAAAAAGGGCATTTTGGTCATTTACCTAAGGCATATAAACTACCTATCATACAACTACTTAAACGAAGTGACCATAAGGTATAACCTCGGAAGGTTATTCCCTATGCAACTGGGGTCACCTAATGTGTTTGGTTGGATCCTAATGATCGACCAAACAGGTCGGGTTCGAAAGTATAAGCGGTTGTTTAGACCGCTTACCTTACGACCCTACATAAGCACTAAACCTAAAGTGACGAGCTAAACATGTTAAAACATGTTTAACGAGGTTTGAAAACAGGTTCGGTATCAAAACAAACGGTTTTGATACCTAAAAGTAGTTTGGTTACAAAATACGCAAGAATACGTATTTTGGCCGAAACTACGACTCGCCACTATGCCTAGATAACGTGGTAATCAGTAGGTATAGTCATAAGAGACTAAAACCATCGTTATTACGCTCACGTTATGAAGTTCAACTGAAATTCGTGTTGACCATAAAATGGTCAATGCAGAAAGTCAAACAAAGTTTGACTTTCATGCTAAAAACGCGTAAAAGAACGAAAGAGGACTTACAAAAGGTCCAAGAATGGAAATCTAGATCCAACTTGCTCAAGTATGAGGTGCTAAGCCCCAACTTAGAGCAAATAGATCAGATTGTGTGAGTTGCAACAATGAGGAGCATGGGTATTAATATGATTTCTAGGACCGTTAGGATCGTTCCTCGAAAACCGAGCTTAAATCTGGACCGTACACATGCACCCATGGTTTTGCAAAACCATGGGCACCTTAAAAATAGCCCATAGTAAGTTACAAACCATGTGCAAATGAGGGGAACAGCTGGAACAAGCTGAAAATCAGATTTTCCATTTTGGTCCCTTCCTAAGATAACTATGGCAGATTGTCAATTTTGGTCCCTGAATGTGCAAAACATGGTTTTTGATGCATTTTTGACACGTTTAAGCCCCGTTAATCCCATTTCAAGGCTCTAAAATGAAGTTAAAGTATAGGGAACATGAAACATGCTCAAAAATATCTCGGATGTCGGTTCGTTTGACCGTACGGTTGCGTTATTCGGTTAATTACGACGAAACACGAACGAACGCGAAAAACGGTCCAAATTACGCGACGAATTGATTTTTATCAAGCCAATAACTAAAATAAAATATTTTAATGATTACATAAATTTTTGGATGTATGGATGTATTCAGAACGTAAGATATGCGCGAAAATGCAAACTTATGCACTTTTTGACGCTTTTAGTCCCTATTGATCAAGAAAGTTTATTTTTGCGCACCAAACACCTCAAAGCCTATTTCTAAGCTATGTAAAGGATATTTAGGGCATATTTAACTTTTGATCAAGTTCCGGAATATTCGTTACAGTACAAATCGACATACTTTCGCAGTTTGTCGAAATTAGTCCCTGTAAGCGAATAAACTTGATTTCGCCACACCAAACCCTCCAAAACTTATTTCTAAGTTATGTAAAGGTTATTTAAGGTATGTTAAGCCTATTTCACTATTACGGAGTGTTCGTTGCATTAAACTGGTTATATTTACGCATCAGTGCGTGTATAACCTTCCAGAAAGCGATTTAAAGCTTGAAATCGAACATGAATTGATATGTGGAAACAATACACATATTTTTAAAAATCCCAAGTATGAAACACAATATTTCATAAATTTGGTATTTGTTTGATGGTCGCAGAGGCACAGGTGTCACAGTCTCCCCTACTTTAGGAAATTTCGTCCCGAAATTTATTCGTAGGAGTCTATCTGTGACGCTGTGTTAAATAATTGCCTTGCATGGAATCTAGGGTGTTTATCTATTTGCGTAGAATAACCCATCATAGATTATGCAAGGCATAATCCTGACATTTCTCTCAACGGACAATCTTTAAAAATGAAAATGAAGGAAAAATCAAGGATATTCATTTCCCTCGATGGATATTCTTCAGAAACGAAAATGAATGGAATGAGTCATTTTCCTCAATGGGTATTCTTCAGAAACGAAAATGAACGAATAATCAAGAATATTCATTTCCCTCGATGGATATTCTTCAGAAACGATAATGAACGGAATGAGTCATTTTCCTCAATGGGTATTCTTCAGAAACGGAAATGAAGGAAAAATCAAGAATATTCATTTCCCTCGATGGATATTCTTCAGAAATGAAAATGAACGGAATGAGTCATTTTCCTCAATGGGTATTCTTCAGAAATGGAAATGAAGGAAAAATCAAGAATATTCATTTCCCTCGATGGATATTCTTCAGAAACGAAAATGAACGGAATGAGTCATTTTCCTCAATGGGTATTCTTCAGAAACGGAAACGAAGGAAAGAGAAAAATCAGGGATATTCATTTCCCTCGATAGATATTCTTCAAAAACGAAAATGAACGGAATGAGTCATTTTCCTCAATGGGTATTCTTCAGAAACGGCAATGAACTGAGTCAACTCTAGACACATGACAAAACTTGCTGTGGTTTCTGTGCACTGAATTCCATAATTATGTATGCATCCATAATTACGTAATTCCTTGAACAGTCCGCACAATTTGTTTTGTAATGTGAAGGGGAAGAAAATCAAACCTGTGATGAGTGTGACTAGAGTATCATAGGGTCCTTTTAATTAGATCGACAAATGATCTCTTTAATTAGACCACCAAGGAGTCTTTTCAGCTATATCATCACATGATATTCCTAACCAGATTTTTGGATCAATCTGTTTAACTAGACCACTCAAGGGGTCTAATTATGGAATAGTACATTATAATCCAAGGGTCTTTACTATTACGTAGAAGCCCATTAAGGATTTAAGGTAGTACCTTTGGATATCCTACTATGAATCCCTTATACGAAGATATGGAAGATTCTACGAGGATTTGGATAGCAAAAACTTGGATCACACAAATATATAAAAGGGAACACATAAGCACATAATCACATAATTGTTTAATTCGACCTTTAATTTGTTATCTTTGGACACGGATATTTAAAGCACACCAGGAATCCAATCCGTGGATTTCATTTGGCACTTTAATCATTTTCAAGAATCTATCTATGAAGATAGAATGATCTTCCAAAAATTCAATTTTGTTTTCAAAGAAACGTAATATTTGAATTAAGGTACACAATAATTTTAGGATTTACGGAAATACCCTTAGGTACCCTATTAAGGATTTATAGTGGTACTTTGGGTATTCGTCCATAGTTGTAACTTGCGCCTTGTACTTCGTTTCTTTGGAAGAAACGGGTACTTAGGATTTTTGTGGAAAACGCAAGAGATCATAAAATGGAATAATTTTGGGGGTAGTCTGTTCTTCAAGGAATACGATTCCCTGATTGTCGGTATTGTAGGGGATATGTTATTTATACATGCAACCACATAAATACATTGCAATGTAAATAAAAGATTTATTTATAAACAACGATAACAACTGTTTCATGGACCTTGACAACAAAAGAAAATAATACATAAGACGTGATTATTTCTAAACGGTGTTGTCTTCTAGTCGGTCAGATGCTCATCCCTGTGCTGGATTTGCATTAGCAAGCTTTGGGCAATTTCTTCGGAAATGACCCATCTCGCCACAGTTGTAGCAAGAACCTGGTGGAAAACGAGCTTGAGCAGGATTGTTGTTAGCTTGATTTGGTGCAACTGCAGCTCGGCAAACTCTTGCTGTATGACCTATAAGTCCACAAATTTGGCATTTGCGGCACTTCACACTAGCATGATGATGAAGGTTACATTGGTTGCACAAGGGTGCAGTTCCGTTGTATGGCTTCCTAGCAGGGGGTTGAGCTGGTTGGTTGGGGGTAGCTTGATCATTGTGAGCAACCACGGCGAAGTTCTGGGAAGCTTTTCGCTTCCTTGACTTCTTGGAGGATTCAGTCTACTCATCTTTGGGTTTCGATTCCTCGATTGGTTTCTTATCACCTTTTCAGAAAAGTTTACCTTTCCTGATTTGAGATTCAGTCAAGGTAGCTGATAGCTCAATGGCCTACCTAACCGTAGTGGGGTTACTGCCAGTCACAATGTCTTGTACTAGGTCAGGGAGGCCATCAATGTACTTTTCGATTGCCTTATCCAAAGGCGTAACCATATTCGGGCATAACAGACTTAACTCCTCATAACGATCCGTGTAGGCTCGATGCTCACCGGTATCTTGCTTAAGATCATCGAATTCCCTTTCCAAGGCCCTGATCTCATGACGAGGACAGAATTCCTTCATCACCAGAGCTCGAAGCTCTTCCCACGTTTGAGCCAGTGCCACATCAGCACCCCTATCTCTCATCACACCATTCCACCATGTCAAAGCTCGTTTCTCAAAGACACTAGATGCGAATTCTACCTTTCGCTCATTTGGGCATTGAACATACCTGAAGGTGCTCTCTAGACTCTCGAACCATTGCAGAAGTGCAGTCGCTCCTTGAGACCCAAAAAACATTGATGGCTTAGCCGATATGAACGTCTTGAAGTTGCAGGGGGCATTATTGTTGTTGAGAGCTTGGTTACATTGAGCAACGATGTTCGGGATTGCAACAGTCATTTGCTGCATAATGACAGCTGCCAGCTCTTCAATAGGCACCTGATTTTCGCATCGTGGAGGCATTCTAAAAAGGGGAAACAAGAGAGAAAACAAATGAAATGGCATTGGGTAAGAATAGGATGTTACAATTACCGACCAAAAATCATGGGTGACGGTCATTTGTTTGAACCACGAAGCAAACAAACGACACATAAAGGCTGAATCAAAGTAAATAGGTCCTCATAATGTATCGCGAAGACATGCTCGCCTATAAGTGGACACTCACCCCAAGAGTTCCCAGGTAAGAGTGACTGGTCCGATACTGCGGATTTGTACGAACACTCTAGCCTTAGACAGAAAGCTCAGGGTACAGGCACCCACCCTTCCAGTTTGCACGTGTTCACATTATGTAGCCCGAAACTTTGACGAGAATTTCAAAACTTTGAAGGTTCGTAATCTTATAATAAATCATCCTAGAACTGATGATTAGTTTTCAAAGCAGATTCGAATTTTGTGTTCTTATTGTGGTTGCTACCTAAAGATAGGCAACGGTATTATTTTATGACTAAACGCAAGTAAACTCGTGTTAGGGTCCTAGGAAGGTTATAGACTAGGTCAAAGCATTACTAATAACCTAATTCCCTATAACCATGAGCTCTGATACCAACTTTTCTGTCACACCCCGACCACGTAAAACAACAAAACGTGGCGGAAACGTCGGGGAGTGTTGTAACAGAATCATTATTTCACAACCATGGATTAAACAATTTCGTTTTATTTAATTAAATGTATTACATTACATTGGAATTAGAAACAAAACATGAACAAATAGACTTTTATTGTTATTAAGTCGCTAAGGCCTCGTCCGTTCCTATGTGAGCATGCATCAATATCATCATCAAATATCATCAACTATGGTACCTGAAACACATGTGAAAATACGTCAGCATAAAAATGCCGGCGAGTACATAGGTTTTATGTGAGTGTCAGATTCATGGCTCATTTTACATGTTGCAATACTTATTTAAAAACCTTATTTTGAAAAGTATAGTATTGCGACATAATTAACCAACTCAAATCAAGTTGGATATGATTTATAAAATCTCGTAGACATGATTCTTAACTCCAAAACATTTTATTTTATTAAATCAAATCGTAAAACATCTCGTAGAAACTCGTTAATAAGACTAGTATGGTTTATATTATTCAGAAAACATAATTGTGTGACATTGTTTCAAAATCGTTTACCCAAGTGATCTAGATAACGCAACGATATATAATGTCTTAAAAGAACTTATATATAGGAAGTACCAGCGGCGTATCCACCATGCTTTTAACACATTACACCCGCCCCGTTACCTAATCACTTCCCTAACCCAATGGTTCAAACAGTTACAAATGGTTCACATAAATCAAATGGTTATGAACGGTTCACATAAATCCAACGATTACAAATGGTTCACATACATCCAATGATTACAAATGGTTCACATACATCCAACGATTACAAATGGTTCAAAACGTAAAACAACTGTGCTAGCATGTTAAGTGAACATACATAGCAAAACATAATGAAATCATGTACTAATAGTGTACTAATGAACATAGCAGGTATATGATATGAAAACATGGAAAACACGAAAGTAACAACTAGGCACAAAATGTTTGAAAAACAGTAAAAGGGGGGACTATGTACTCACTTGAGATTGCTTAGAAATCTTGAATAGCAACCAAGCAAAGCTAGAGGGATCACGGAATCAAACGGCACCTAATATAGGTAATTATGTAAATAAACGGACCTAAATCGGAAGATCGGATAGAATGAGGTTTCGTAAACCAAATGAGTATAGGAACTCATGTAATATGGTTTAACAAAGCCTTCATACTAAAATGAAACCTAACCTAAGTGCTTACGATCCATTATGACCCGTTTAGGTAGCTTACGCCACTTTAATGCGTCGTTCGCGTAAAACGCGTTCGGAATGCCTAACTAGTCCTATGACAAGTATTATATGCCTTAATATGTCCAATATTGTTGTCTAATTAGTTCAGATATAAAAAATTATGTTACATATGCTTAAAATAAATTTATGCGCCAAAAAGGGCATTATGGTCATTTACCTAAGGCATATAAACTACCTATCATACAACTACTTAAACGAAGTGACCATAAGGTATAACCTCAGAAGGTTATTCCCTATGCAACTATGGTCACCTAATGTATTTGGTCGGATACTAATGATCGACCAAACGGGTCAGGTTCGAAAGTATAATCGGTTGTTTAGACCGCTTACCTTACGACCCTACATAAGCACTAAACCTAAAGTGACGAGCTAAACATGTTAAAACATGTTTAACGAGGTTTGAAAACAGGTTTGGTATCAAAACAAATGATTTTGATACCTAAAAGTAGTTTGGTTACAAAATACGCAAGAATACGTATTTTGGCCGAAACTACGACTCGCCACTATGCCTAGATAACGTGGTAATCAGTAGGTATAGTCATAAGAGACTAAAACCATCGTGATTATGCTCACGTTATGAAGTTCAAACGAACTTCGTGTTGACCATAAACCGGTCAATGCAGAACGTCAAACAAAGTTTGACTTTCATCCTAAAAACGCGTAAAAGAACGAAAGAGGACTTACAAAAGGTCCAAGAATGGAAATCTAGATCCAACTTGCTCAGGTATGAGGTGCTAGGCCCCAACTTAGAGCAAATAGATCAAATTGTGTGAGTTGCAACAATGAGGAGCATGGGTATTTATAGGATTTCTAGGACCGTTAGAATCGTTCCTCGAAAACCGAGCTTAAATCTGGACCGTACACATGCACCCATGGTTTTGCAAAACCATGGGCACCTTAAAAATAGCCCATAGTAAGTTATAAACCATGTACAAATGAGGGGAACAGCTGGAAAAAGCTGAAAATTAGATTTTCCATTTTGGTCCCTTCCTAAGATAACTATGGCAGATTGTCAATTTTGGTCCCTGAATGTGCAAAACATTGTTTTTGATGCATTTTTGCGACTTTTAAGCCCCGTTAATCCCATTTCAAGGCTCTAAAATGAAGTTAAAGTATAGGGAACATGAAAAATGCTCAAAAATATCTTGGATGTCGGTTCGTTTGACCGTACGGTTGCGTTATTCGGTTAATTACGACGAAACACGAACGAACGCGAAAAACGGTTCAAATTACGCGACGAATGGATTTTTATCAAGCCAATCACTAAAATAAAATATTTTAATGATTACATATATTTTTGGATGTCCGGATGTATTCAGAACGTAAGATATGCGCGAAAATGCAAACTTATGCAATTTTTGACGCTTTTAGTCCCTATTGATCAAGAAAGTTTATTTTTGCGCACCAAACACCTCAAAGCCTATTTCTAAGCTATGTAATGGATATTTCAGGCATATTTAACTTATGATCAAGTTACGGAATGTTCGTTACAGTACAAATCGGCATACTTTCGCAGTTTGTCGAAATTAGTCCCTGTAAGCGAATAAACTTGATTTCACCACACCAAACCCTCCAAAACTTATTTCTAAGTTATGTAAAGGTTATTTAAGGTATGTTAAGCCTATTTCACTATTCCGGAGTGTTCGTTGCATTAAACTGGTTATATTGACGCATAAGTGCGCGTATAACCTTCCAGAAAGCGATTTAAAGTTTGAAATCGAACATGAATTGATATGTGCAAGCAATACACGTATTTTTACAAATCCCAAGTATGAAACACAATATTTCATAAATTTGGTATTTGTTTGATGGTCGCAGAGGCACAGGTGTCACAGAAAAGGTAAAGTATGTTTCTATCTGGCTCTACGTAAATGATCGGAGTTCATCTGATTGGTCCACACAATACAATTAAACCGCCATTGGAATAATAAATTACATCTTACCGCCATTGAGATAAGTAAATTACATTTTACCCCCTAATACTGCTATGATATTTTTATCCTTAAATATAAAATATAGTATCCATTTCAAATCTGTATTTTCAAATATTTCAAATCATTTTTCACAATACTTTCAAAGTCCTTTTTTCTCGAGTGGTCAACAGATCTTCTTCATTGAGGTATATGAAATTATGGATACAGATAACATAATTTCAAGTAAGTTTGAAGTGTTCCTTCAAGCAAGTCAAAGTCAAAGCTGTGACACTTCGGGTTTTCCCAAACAGCTTTATTGTATTATACGGATGCGTTAATCGAAAATCTATAATTAATGTGAAATTATTATACATTGGGTGTTATCTGTATTAGGTGTAATACGTAAGATAATGTAAACATGTGCAAAAATATATGAACCGAAACAACATGGTTCCAGGACCTGCTAACTCGAAACAGGTGGGCTACACACCCACATGATCTGGCCCAATCTTTGTTTAGGCCCACTCGAAAACCCTTTAGGTTGCACCATTTTTGGAGGGTATAAAATCCATAATCCAGCCGACATTCCTTCTTTTTGAGAAGGCAATCATCACCTCCAAATCCCCAAAAATTCCTCTATCCACACTATCTCTCCTCTCATCCTTTCTCTCTTTAAAAAACCCTAAATTTCACCAAAACATCATCCATTCTTCTCGGATCCAACGGCGACAGCTAGGGCTCTCAAACCAGCTACTGTTCATCGCTCAGAAGCTTTCTTTCACCGATTCTGCACACCCACACACTGTTGAATTATAACCGATTAGTTACCCTCTTCTATGAATGCTAATGTGTGATGAAAAGATGAACATTAGATGAATGATTTAAGTAGTAAATGGTAGGGGTTGTATGAGCTACTATGACTAACTGTTGTGCGACAATAATGATAATAAGTGCTGCTTTGTTTACACTCTTTATGATAATATAAATGATAGTCTTTGATGAATTGAGTTATGTGTTGATTTGGTTGTTGATGTGTTTCCCAAAATGGCTATGTATGTGATTCTGTTGATGATGATGATTGTAGGAGTCCTCATAGGTGAAAGGAATGTGCGAAGTACATTGATAAAACAGTGTTAGAATTATTTGTGCTGATATGAATAAATAAAATGAAGAATATGATGAACTGTTGAAGATGCTATGAAATATTTGAAATGTGAGGTTTTGATCTGATTTGGTAAGTGTACGGTAGAATAAAACATGTCAAGGAAACTTGATTGGCTCGTACAAGATGGATAAAGTTCTAGAAGGATTCTCTCAGTGGTTGCGAATCGAGACCGTGAGGTTTCGACTCGAGACCACTTAGTGACAACTCGAAATCAGACGACACACAACACTGGACTCGAGACCGGGCAGGTTGTGACTTGAAATCCCCTGATCTCGACTCAAAGCCTGACCCGAGACCTTAGGGTTGTGACTCATAAACGCACAACTCGAGATCATCTGGTTGCGACTCGAAATCTCGTGGATGAGACTCGAGATCTCTTGTTCTCGAGTCAAGACCACATGGTTTCGACTGGTCTGATTTCTTAGTCATTGGGCCATCAATTAATTGGGCCACACAATTGAATGCTATGTTTGGACTACATGTTAACTGTTATTGTTTACTGTTCACATGATGGGTTAGGCGCAAATAACTTGTATGATGTTTTGACATGCATGCTATATGTTAGATACGTGTGGGGTATACGTGAATTATTTGTACCCAAACCTGACCTATACTGGTAACCATAATAGGACGCCTCGCCGTCACTTCCGTAGTCAGGCATCTTCGCATTTAAGTGGGAAGAACAACCATCTTCTACGGAATTAAGCTCAGGGTCTCGTTTGGTAATTACATCAGCCATAAACTCAGCAACATACGCGAGGTCGATAATCCCATTGTGCGAGTCAAGAACAATAATAGAATTCGAAGTCGAAGGTATCTCGTTAATGTGTGTAAAATGCAACATATAAATTACATCAAATGAGGCATAAAACTAACCCTTTTTTTAGTACTAATGTTGGAAAAAGTGTGCTTTTGTCTTCCTTTTGTATTTTCAGGACCAAATGAGCTTAAATGAACAAAATGAACAACTATGCAGCAAAAACTAACACAAATACACAGAAAAGAAATAAACGTGGCATGCCCGACCCCTCGATAGCATCTCTACAAGCAAAAACAAGAAACAGAAGGCTGACCACGGCCCGTGCCCACTGGACACGGGGGCGTGGTCAGGTGTCTGCAGAAAGAGACAAAGCTATAGAAGCTTCTACGCCCACCATGGGGGCGTGCCCAGCTCAGCACGGGGTGTGGTCAACGCTAAGATTTGCAGAATTTTGCAAATCTTGATAGTACAGATACGCTTCTGCACACGGGGACGTGCCCAGCGAAAACGGGGCTGTGTGGAGCCTAATGCAGACAATTGCAATTAATGAAGGAAGAGAAAGAAGATGGCCATGAGGGCGTGTCCAGCGGACATGGGGCCATGGTCGGGCTACTATTCAGGCTATAAATAGGGGTGCTTGGCTCACTTCAAAGGCATCCCTTGACAAACCACCTCTCTCTGACTTTGCCACCACTCCACCACCACTACAACACCCACATCCACCACCATCATCCATCATCCACCTTAGAGTGTGTGTAGTAGTCTCGGGATCCAAGATTGATCGTAAGAGTTCTTGTCAATCAAAGGCCATGTTTGGCTAAGTCTCTTACATCACTTGGTGAAGACAAGCATTTAATGTATTACTTTTGATTTTTAATCTTTTCACACTTTTTATTTGGTTTTTTATTAATGACTTTAATAACTAGTTTCTTATGTTGAAGGTGAAACTTCTTTATCATTTGTCCGTGGTGTCTTGGCATTACTTTATTGTCTATATAAAGTAAAAGATTTTCACCATTCATATCTCTACGGTCTATATAGAGATATGTTGGCTACCTGGTCGGGGGTTAGGGGGTGCGAATGGCTTGATCCCATTCATATCTTACTAGGACTTCCTTCAATTCCCACTGGTATTAGATGGCGGGGGTGCGAATGGCTTGATCCCACTGGTATTGGATGGCGGGGGTGCGAATCGCTTGATCCCCACATATGTAAACTACTATTAATACATTAAGCCGACTACTTGGGATTGTATCCCTGCTGGCACAAACCACTTAGCCGAGGGTAACGTCACCTTCAAAAGAGGGGCCTAGCACTTTTCGTATTAATAACTTAATTAATTATCTTCCAATATTCCGACCCTTTGGGATTGTATCCTTGCTGACTCAAACCACTGGGTTGAGGGTAACGTCACCTTCAAAAGAGGGGCCTACTACTATAACTAAGATAATCTCTTAAAAAGTGCAAAAGTGCGGAAATCATCAAAGGATATATTAAAGGCGAGTCGGATCCAAGTGATTCATCTTGTCTATCTGTTTTATTTTTATTTTTATTTCAGCATTTTAGTTTTTTTTTATGTTTAAAAACCTTTTCCAAAAATTTTACTTTGATTAGACGTTGAGTATAAACCGGTACTAAAAGCTCTTGTATCCTTGGACGCCCTCGGTATCTTACCAACGCTATACTACGCTCACGATGGGTGCACTTGCCCATGTGTGTGTTTAAGTGTTAGTAGAATATCGTGTTTATAAATTTAAAACTTGACTAATGCGTAAAATAGGCTTAAAATATCAATAAAATCATATTACACCTAACGCACACCAAGTTTTTGGCGCTGTTGCCGGGGCCACAAGGATTTTAAGAAAGTTAGGAATCAACGGCCTAATCATTTTTCTTATTTTTCTTTTTTTTTTAGGATTTTTCTAGATTTTTCAGCTTCTGCACACTTCAGCACGGGGTCGTGCCTGGTCGGACACGGGCCGTGCCCAGCATCCTTACTGGTAGTTTTTGTTTTCTGTATTACAGAAAGGTGACCACGGGGCCGTGCCGGTGCAACACGGGGCCGTGTTGAACTTTCCAGTAATTGGGATCCAGAAAACAATCACCACGACCACGGGCCGTGGTCAGCGACCACGGGGCCGTGGTGAGACTTCTGACCAACAATTATTTTTTGTTTTTATCGCAGGACTTGAGACCCAGGCGCAGCACCTGAACTTCCTACGCAGTGCCTGAGCTCCAGTTCCAATAAAGACATAAAACAACTTCTAGACGAACCCGAACGCTTTCTAAGAAAAAGACTTAAAGCTAAAATTCAAGAGAAAGTTTCGGGGGACCTACTTCCAATGGTGGATCAGCGTACTCTAATGGATTACCTATGACCCACAGTAGGTAATCTCGGCGCCGCTATCAATGCACCGAATGTCGATGCCAACAACTTCGAGCTTCGGCCGCAATTGATACAAATGCTCCAAAACTCCGCAACTTTCCATGGTCTTGCGGACGAAGATCCCCATTTATATATTACCAACTTTTTAGAAATATGTGATACTTTTCGGATCAACGGAGCATCAAACGACGCCATCCGCCTCCGAATGTTCCCGTTTTCACTAAAAGACCGAGCTAAGGCTTGGCTTAACACCCTCCCAAGTGGTTCGGTAAACACTTGGGATGAACTAGCCCAAAAGTTTCTATATAAGTATTTTCCCTCCTTCTAAAACGGCTAAATTAATGACTGAAATTAATACATACTCACAAGAGGACGGGGAATCCTTATATGAAACTTGGGAAAGATTCAAGTAGCTATTAAGAAAATTCCCTCATCATGGTCTTGCAGTTTGGCAACAAGTATCCACTTTCTATAATGGGTTGTTGCCAGACACAAGACAAACGCTTGACTCTAGCTCCAGGGGACTTCTAGGTAATCGTCGCCCAAATGAAATTTATAATCAAATTGAGGAAATTGCTCAAAACAATTTTCAATGGCACACTCCCCGAGGCACAAAATCTATTGCCCCGGGCGCCCATAAGGTAGATGAGAGCACTTCTTTACAAGCCCAAATCGAGGCCCTCTCTTCAAAAATCAAAAAGTTAGAAATGGCAAAAATGGCCTCGGTTATGGCTTGCGAAGGGTGTGGTGGGCCACATGAAAATTGGAGTTGTATGAAAGAAATTGATAATCAAACGGAAATGGTAAACTACATTGATAATAGACCTAGGCCGTCAGGTCTTCCAACGGGTACCTACAACCAAGGATGGCGTAACCACCCTAACCTTGGTTGGAGAGAACCCGGCAATAGTAGTAATCAACAAAACCAAAACCAACGAACAAACTTTCAACAACCAAGAAATGAGTCACAAAATTTCTCTCAACAACAACAAGGGGGACGAGAGACGCTTAGAGATACTATCTCACACCCCATCTCCGACACCGAAAAGAAAAACTCAGATCGATTCCAACAAATGGAATCGAGCTTTAGAAATCAACAAGCTAGTATTCAAAACATTGAAAAACAACTAAATCAACTAGCTCAAAATTTCTCCAAAAGACCACTCCCGAGGAGGCTCCGCCACCTCCATTCGACAAAAGTCCGTCCAGTCAAACCATGACTTCACCAACACCCCAAAAAGAAACAACTCCTCCGCCAAATCACGAACATACCAAGAACCCCTCGGTACCCTACCCCGGTCGGTTACTTCGCCAAAAGACCGATGAGCAATTCACAAAATTCATAAACTTACTAAAACAATTACACATCAATCTTCCATTTGTGGAAGTCCTCACTCAAATGCCTAAATATTCAAAATTTATGAGAGACTTTCTCACTCACAAAAGGAAAATTGAAACATTGCAATTAGTTAATTTAGGTGAAGAATTCTCCGCCGTACTACTCAACAAACTCCTACAAAAGAAAATCGACCCCGGAAGTTTCACCATCCCTTGTTCCATTGGGGGAACACCTATACGCAATGCGCTAGCCGATCTTGGGGCTAGCATCAATCTCATGCCCGCATCAATGTTTGACCAACTCGGACTAGGTAAACCAAGCCCCACAAAGATGAGCATACAACTCGCCGACAGGTCTATCAAATATCCACAAGGTGTCGCCGAAAATCTATTGGTAAAAGTCAGAGACTTTGTCTTCCCGGCCGACTTTGTCATACTCGATGTGGAGGAAGACACCGAAGTACCACTTATTCTAGGAAGACCATTCCTAGCCACCGCTCACGCAATGGTAGATATGAGTGGTGGGAAATTAACAATGAGGGTCGGGGACAAAGAGATGGAGTTCGGGGTTGGGAAAAGAGTAGAAGACGACGACCCGGTCAACTACATGAATGTCATAGACTCAAGCTTGGATGATGCTCTCCGACGGTGCAACATGGGGTGCAAAACATCCCACTTGGGTAACATGTGATTGACTTTGGGTCTAGCCAAGGACCCTTATAAACGTGGCGCACCACGGAGGCATTCAGCGGAACTATCCTTAGTTTTAGCTTAGATTAAATTTTAGGTTTTCTAGTTTAGCTTTACTTTTCAGGAATAAAACACACTTGAAAAGGTGGAGGTTACCAAGGGAAAGAATAACCCACAACCCATGCACGAAAATAGAGCCTCACGAAAATTTTCCTTCATTACAGCAAGTTCAGCACGGGGTCGTGCCCAGCCCAACACGCCCCCGTGCCCAAGGTTCTGCAGAAAATGCCCAGTTCAGGTAACTGGACACGGGGCCATGCTCACTGAACACGCCCCCATGCCCAGCCTTCTGTTTAATATGATACTGGCAATCTGACCACGGGGCCGTGCCCGGATCAACACGGGCCATGGGCAGACGCCCAGTAACAAAAATTTTGTTTTTTAACACCTTTTTACGCATTCAATCAAACTAAAAACTTATTTTTGGGACACATTAAGGACAATGTGTAATTTAAGTGTGGGGGGATGCTAAAACCTTGAATTTTGCATGTCCTAACAAAACTCTATTGGAACCGCTAATCACCCAAAAAAAAAAATTCTCAAAAAAATTTTCATTTTTTTTACTTGTCTTGGTTTAATTTGGGAATAACAAGTTCTAAAAGGTTATATTTTTACAAATTTACAACTGATAGAGTCATGATAAAAAGAACCAACATAATAAAATTATGAAACGGCATGACAAATCTAGTTAAAATTTGATTATATATACTTGATCACATTATAAACCCATTCCCACAATAAGTGAGTTTTGAGCCTTTATTGAGCATACAAGCATACATATTTAAACTAAATGCTCATTTTTTCGTTTCTTGTGTGAATAGCCACTTGGTTCTTACGACTCTAGAACTTGCCACGATGATACATTCCCGGTTCTTACCAACTTAAATCCAAGTAAGTAAATGATGGAGGCATTAGGACTAACCCATTTTTCTTTTCAACACAATTATGTTTCATTTTTTTTCACCTACCCAAAATCCCCCTATTTAACCCCTTTGAGCCTAAATCTTTTCATTTCTAAACCCACAAAACAAACACCCTTTACCCACCAAAACCCTTTTTCTTTTTAACCTTTTATTTTAGTGAAAAGATCGGTTTCCTTGTGACATCAAAAAAAATGAAAGTTTAGCAATAAACAAACAAGTTCTCAAAGAAACTTTGTTTGAAAATGCTTAGTTTGAATAAAAGTCACAAAAACAAAAAGTTTTACGACGACCGACGCTTTTTACGCTTTTAGCCCTTTTTACTAACCACTAACCCAAAACCACCTACCTTTAGCCCAAGCCTAACCCTTCCCCAAGTCCTTGTGATATTTACAAAGGTTTATAGTTAAAAAGGAGGAGGATTGATTGTTTGGCAAGCATATGGTAGAAGTAAGTTCCATGCCGGTCTCGAGTGTTTCACAAAAAATACATCTTCGGCCGAGTGTTGAGTGATCTCCCGTGAGGTATGTGAACTTGTATATAAATGGAATTTTAAAGAGGCATGTTATGCCCAAATAAGTAATTTCTCTTATGAAATGTTCTAAATAAATCATAACGAATAGGATTGTAAATAGTATAAAAATAAAACCCAATAAAGATCTTGTGCCCAAAAACTTCTCTTCTACCCATTCCATTTGGGTGTGTAAGCCACATAATAAAGAGTTTAGCTTGAGGATAAGCAAAGATTCAAGTGTGGGGGTATTTGATGTGTGTAAAATGCAACATATAAATTACATCAAATGAGGCATAAAAATAACCATTTTTTTAGTACTAATGTTGGAAAAAGTGTGCTTTTGTCTTCCTTTTGTAGTTTTAGGACCAAATGAGCTTAAATGAACAAAATGAACAAACATGCATAAAAAACTAACATAAATACAAAGAAAAGGAATAAACGTGGCATGCCCGACCCCTCGACAGCATCTCCACAAGCAAAAACAAGAAAAAGAAGGCTGACCACAGCCCGTGCCCACTGGACACGGGGGCGTGGTCAGGTGTCTACAGAAAGCGACAAAGCTATAGAAGCTTCTACGCCCACCACGGGGGCGTGCCCAGCTCAACACGGGGCGTGGTCAACGCTAAGATTTGCAGAATCTTGCAAATCTTGATAGTACAGATACACTTCTGCACACAGGGCCGTGCCCAGTGAACACGGGGCCGTGTGGAGCCTAATGTAGACAATTGCAATTAATGAAGGAAGAGAAAGAAGATGGCCAAGGGGGCATGTCCAGCGGACACGGGGCCGTCGCCGGGCTACTATTCAGGCTATAAATAGGGGTGCTTGGCTCACTTCAAAGGCATCCCTTGGCAAACCACATCTCTCTCACTTTGCCACCACTCCACCACCACTACAACACCCACACCCACATCCACCACCATCATCCATCATCCAGCTTAGAGTGTGTTTAGTAGTCTCGGGATCCAAGATTGATCGTAAAAGTTCTTGTCAATCAAAGGCCATGTTTAGCAAAGTCTCTTACATCACTTGGTGAAGACAAGCATTTAATGTATTACTTTTGATTTTTAATCTTTTCGCACTTTTTATTTGGTTTTGTATTAATGAGTTTAATAACTAGTTTCTTATGTTGAAGGTGAAACTTCTATATCATTTGCCCGTGGTGTCTTGGCATTACTTTACTGTCTATATAAAGTAAAATATTTTCACCATTCATATCTCTACGGTCTATATAGAGATATGTTGGCTACCTGGTCGGGGGTTAAGGGAATGGTTTGGTAAGGTTCTTGCCTTGTTCAGTGTATAGATCCTACAAGGACCTGGGTCAAGCTTACTAGGACTTCCTTCAATACCCACTGGTATTGGATGGCCGGGGTGCGAATGGCTTGATCCCCTCATATGTAAACTACTATTAATACATTAAACCGGCTACTTGGGATTGTATCCCTGCTGACTCAAACCACTTAGCCGAGGGTAACGTTACTTTCAAAAGAGGGGCCTACCACTTTTCGTATTAATAACTTAATTAATTATATTCCAATATTCAGACCCTTTGAGATTGTATCCTTGCTGACTTAAACCACTGGGTTGAGGGTAACATCACCATCAAAAGAGGGGCCTACTACTATAACTAAGATAATCTCTTAAAAAGTGCAAAAGTGCGGAAATCATCAAAGGATACATTAAAGGCGAGTCGGATCCAAGTGATTCATCTTGTCTATCTGTTTTATTTTTATTTCAGCATTTTAGTTTTTATTTTTTTATGTTTAAAAACCTTTTCCAAAAATTTTAGTTTGATTAGACGTTGAGGATAAACCAGTACTAAAAGCTCTTGTGTCCTTGGACGACCTCGGTATCTTACCAACGCTATACTACGCTCACGATGGGTGCACTTGCCCATTTGTGTGTTTAAGTGTTAGTAGAATATCTTGTTTTATAAATTTAAAACTTGACTAATGCGTAAAATGGGCTTAAAATATCAATAAAATCATATTACACCTAACGCACACCACTCGTTCCCGTCAATAATTATTCCATACACATATATGCATATATATATATATTAATGAATAATAATGTTACTTAGTATATACAGGCAAATAAATGCATCATGTCACATATAACTCTCGTTTGTTCTTTCGGGGGTCATTTTTTTCTTCGTCAAGTCTATCTAGTATAGACTATACCTCCATTGGCACATTAGTTGGGGTATTCTCCTCCCTACTAATGTCCTTGCTTTGTCTTTCCTTTGAAAAATGTTTGTTCCTTGGATCTTGGCGTTTTCGTAAATGCATTGAAAAATACTTTGTTGGTTGTAAAAATATTTTCGTGAGAGAATCCTAGTGATTATAGTCTAGACTCGAGAAGGAATCCTAGTTCACTGCAATCGAAGCTCTGATGCCAACCTGTCACACCCTGACTTTTGCGGAAGCGTGTACGTGTGACTCGATCAGTTTCATTGCATTCAATTATAATAAACAACTATATGACTAAAATTGATGTTCATCCATTCATAAATTTTAAAAATATTAGAAACACAAGTTGTTAAATTTCAACCAACACACTTCATGTTAAGCTACAAACCAACCAAAAGAGATTAAGTTCCATACATGGACTTTTAACAAAAGACTAACAAACCAAGGCTTTGCTTCATATATCTTATCCAAGATAAGATATACAAAATAAACCCTTCAAAATAGGATGGCATCTAATCTTGAAATTACTTCTTGAAAACATTCTCAACGCCGCCAGATCCATTTAGTTTCCTGAAATACATGTAATTTGAAAACATCAACAAAAGTTGAGCGAGTTCATGTGTTTTGTATGTGAGCTCGAATAATCTTGTAAACATTTGTAAGTATGCCTTTGGTAACCGGTATGTAAGTGTCTATGAACAGATCAATTTATGTTTTGCAAGGACATTAAAATTTGTGCAATGGTGTGGGAAGGCTCAAACCTAGCGAATTTTGTACCGGGCCACCCGGCTGGAACGACATAGTGACTACATACGGCCACTTCTGGACCCATGAGTGGGGCTCGCTACACCCGATAGATCTACCACTCCTGCCCCCCGGTCTTTAAACAAAGATTAATGGTCTTAAGTATACGCCTACCCATCCACATGATCTAACAGTTCATTCCTTAGCTAACCACACCATTTGAAATATTTGAAACATGTATTCCACCACCGAAAGTTATAAATCCGAAAACAGTTAAAAGAAAAGGGGGACATGAACTCACAAGTTTGCGTCTGTGATCCCGTGTACCCAAAGTAAGTATCCTTAAGCCGTACAACCACCTACACACGTGCAAAGTTTTATTAGACGTTTAGGTCGTGTAACGACTCTTAGTCTTATTTATTAAGACTTATTTTGGAATTTTGGTATACTTTGAGTTACGCATTTGGTGTACATTATATAATTCCAAATTATATAATTATTAGTTAAAATAAGGATATTTTAACTTAAACTATTTCCATCCAATTATTTGGAATATTGTTAAAAATAATTTATTTTTAACTTGATGTTGGATCGATGTGTGACCCTAACGAGTCAATCAGAAGAGTTTGCAATCTATTTCAAAGGCGGAATCAGAGAAATAGACGTGTAACAGCTTGATTCCTCTTAATTATCTTTCTTTTATTGATTCCAAACCTTTTACAGATCGTTTGACAAACTGGCAGCACCTCGGCTCTGAATCAGAAAAGTTACAAATGAACTAGCAACACAGGTATATATAGTGGAGCTGATTTCGCTTGAAAGTGTCACTGGCCACTTCAAGCGGAATCACAAGGTTTAATTTCGTTTGAAAGTGGCATGGCCATTTCAAGCGAAATCACCAAGACTAATTTCGCTTGAAATGGTCAGTGGCCATTTCATGCGAAATCACCCAATCACACTTAAACCCTAATTTGATCCTGCTGTGTGCTAGTTAATCCTATCTAGACATAAGACTCGATAAAGACGAAGTTAACAGACATTTGTGCACCAACTGACTCCCCCTTGGATGTTGACGAAGTCTTCGGCGTCGAGTCTTCAGTCTTGATCTCTTTCCAATTTGTCTAACAATGTAAGCTTTCTTCAAATCTTCTTTTCTTCCATCAACAGCTAGCATGATCAAAGAATCTAAATCTTTAACAACCTTCAAACTCCTCCTTGAATGTAGATTCAGAAACTGTATCTGACTTTTAAGTCTTCAGACTCCCCCTATCAGTTAGCTGGGATTTTGCTATACTGCTTTCAATAACAAACTTTTTACCTGCACAATCTCTTCCTTAAAATAAGATTTATGATTATGACAATTTCAATCCAAACATACCATTTTACTTCATTTGTTGGTTTTGTCAGAATTTAGAAATCCACTTAAGTATTCAGATCCAAATTAATGACCCTGAGAACTTAATTTGTCTACCAAGTCCAACTTAATGACCTTGGTTGACCTGAGACAAATCACACTGACATTTTGTACAAACTAGTTCAACCAATTTTCTGAAATTTACAAGTTTCAAATTAATGAACTTGTTTTGACTTTAGAATTTTACAGGTTTAAAATGTTAAGCTCTCAACTCATCTTCCAGCTCAGAAACTTCCTTCATCTGCTTCAAATTTAGAATCTGAAGATCAGCTTTCCACTTTGGTTTGTCAGAAAATAAAGCAGAAATGTAAAATCTTTTTGGATTTTGAATAAAGTTTCTAAACTAGAATGCTAAAACAGAAAATAAAATGCAGTAAAAGTAAACTATTTACAAACATATTTTTGGTGAGCGTGTTAGGGAATCATATCAGCTATTCGACAAGTCACAAGTACCGTTAAGCTTTAATTACATACACAGAATTAAACAATTCGCTTAGATTGTCGATATACTGATCCACTTAAATTCTCACACAAATTTCAATCTGTCCAGGATACGAATTAGGTGTATTAAGAACTTAAACTCATTCATGTGTTCCACCTCTTGAATATACTCCCGTATCCAAATCCCAATATTCAGTCTTACAGGTGAGTATACCACAGATGATATCTGTAAGGGGTTAAATTGCGAGGTCCGTGAGAGCTCAGGTCAGAACTTCCGTTCAGCAAAGAGATGACGGCTTCGACTTTTGGTATGTCCCCTTTAGAGGATCTTTTTTACAACAGCACATGATTAGCATTTTTCAATGTTTCATCAATTTTTATGCTGAGGGAGTTGCTAATATTTCAAGCAAGCAGTAAAGTATTATACGAGGACTAGGCCATTGCTTCCGCAATATCAGAAGTCCCGGGATAATACCCCAGATATCACTGAGTATAAAGACCTAGTATCTCAGAAAGAGGGATCTTTCAAACAAGATTTCAGGGGTTACCTATATATCCAAGTAGTGTTCCCCACGAAATAAGCAAGTAAAGATTTAGGTTTATATCCCGAACAAACCTACTAAATGTGTAAAAACCTATCGGCATATCATCAGCGAGACTGTTTAAGACTTTTAAACTTTACATATCTTTAGCATACCGTAACTGTCAAGCCAATGTACTATCATTTTCCCTTTTTACACAAGCTCTTTTCTGGTTTTCTATTGTTTTTGTATTTTGAAAATATCTCATGTTTTTGGATTTTTGAAATTTTTTACTGTTTTTGTATTTTCTGAAAATATTACCCTATACTCCCCCTAAATACCAAAACAAGTAAAAAATCGACAAACCATTGCAGATTGCTTCTCAACATCATCTACAGTGGTACCTTCATCTACGCCAAGAATCTCCTCCGACACCGATAAAAGCTTCATACCATTCAATTTTAACAGATATTGAAAACGAGTTTTGTCAAACGCTTTGGTATGTAAATCAGCTTTTTGTTCGTCAGTGTGGATTTTCTCAATTCGTATCAACTTCTTCTCGAAACAGTCTCGGATGAAGTGATGCTGAATTTCAATGTGTTTCGTTTTAGCGTGATGAACATGATTTTTAGTGATGTTAATCGCTGCCTCATTATCAACAAAGATAGGGGTGTTAAGAAATTGCAAACCGTAGTCGCGCATCTGTTGCTGGATCCACAAGATCTGAGAGCAGCAACTGCTAGCAGATACATACTCGGCTTCACATGTGGATAAAGCCACAGAGGTCTGCTTCTTGCACTGCCAGGTAACCAATCGTGGTCCGAAAAACTGGCACCCCCCTGTTGTTGATTTAGCGTTAACTTTGCAGCATCCGAAATCGGAATAGGAATACCCTTCGAGCGTGAAATCGCCTTCTCTTGGATACCACAACCCCAGTGATAGAGTTCCTTTCAGGTAGCGTAATATCCTTTTCACAATCACCATATGCGAAGCTCTCGGGTTAGATTGAAATCTTGCTGCGAGGCAGGTTGGATACATAATATCGGGTCTAGAAGCTGTCAAATACATCAGCGATCCGATCATGGAACGATACAACGTTTCATCTACCTTCTCTCCGGTGAGATCAGGGTTTATCCCATGGTTCGTCGCTAACGGGGTGGAAGCTGGAGTAGAACCTGACATCCCAAATTTCTCCAAGATATCATGAACATACTTCGTCTGATGTATGAATATTCCCTCAGGCAGTTGATCAACTTGAAGTCCCAAGAAGAATTTCATCTCACCCATCGATGACATTTCAAATTTTTGCTTCATAACTCTTTCGAAATCTTTGCACAGATTTTCATTTGTTGACCCAAATATGATGTCGTCCACGTATATTTGAACTATCAGAAGATGTCCGTCGACTTCTTTGGTGAAGAGAGTGGCATCCACTTTTCAACGGATGAAGCTGTTGGCAAGCAAGTGTTGAGACAATGTCTCGTACCAAGCTCTCGGGGCCTGGTGTAAACCATACAGCGCTTTATCCAGCAAATAAACTTTATCTTTGTGGATTGGATCGGTGAAGCCCGGTGGCTGTCCGACATATACCTCCTCTTTTACCTTCCCATAGAGAAAAGCCGATTTAACATCTAGCTGATAAACTTTAAAATTTTTCCAAGATGCAAATGCTAGGAAGATTCTGATCGCTTCAAGTCTAGCAACCGGAGCATATACTTCAGTGAAATCTATCCCCTCCTGCTGACTGAAACCTTGGACAACGAGTCAAGCTTTGTTATGAATAATAACTCTTCTATCGTCTCTCTTACACTTGAACACCCACTTGGTGTTTATCTTCCTGTGACCATCAGGCAAGTCTACCAATTTCCACACTCCTAACTTCTCAAACTGACTAAACTCTTCTTGCATAGCATTGACCCAAGAATCTTCAGTTAGCGCCTCTTTGTATGTTCGTGGTTCGATCTGCGAAATGAAACAACTAAGTGAAAACTCAGTTTGTAAAGGAGCAACTGTAGAATAAAAACAAGTAAGGCCTTGGTCAATTTGTCGTCTAGTGCGAACGCCTGATTGTAATTCTCCAATAATCAACTCCTCTGGATGGTATGAAAGAGTTCTCGGCATCACCTCGCCTGGAACATCTACCTCGCCTTCCAAATTTGTAACATTCTGATTTGCACCTTGTTCACTGACTGGAATTGTTTGACTTGAAATCTGGATCTGCTCCCCCTCAGAATCTGAATCACCACGATCGAATATAGGTCTATTATCAGATTCTTGATTATCATTTACTGCCGTCTGATTGTCAAGATTTTGCTGAATATCATTATGTTCTCCAGCATTACTTGGACCGGCTTCATTGTCATTGGAAGCTTTTTGACGTCTAGAATACTCAGCTGGAAACCTTTCTTGAGGTTCTTCATATTCTCTCAGAATATCCAACTCGTCAAAGAAATCTTCTTCTTCTTCTATGTCAAACGAATCCCACAAAGTATCGTAGTTAAAGCGCCATGAGTCGCCTGGGTTCTGCGGTGGCATTATGTAACCTTGACATTCAACATTGTGTGCTTCGATGATCCGCTTCAAGCTTGGAACAAAGACTCGTTTTAATGGACTTGAGTAACCCACAAAAATTCCTTCAATGCTCTTTGCACCAAACTTTCCAAAAGGCTCTAGAACTGTGCAGGGAGACCCAAACGGTTCTAAATACTTCAGGTTCGGTTTGCGGTTGTTGATTAACTCAAAACACGTTTTGTTGAATTTCTTCACTGTGAGAACCAGGTTGAGTGTATAGCAAGCGGCTGACACTGCTTATGCCCAAAAATTTACTGGTAATTTCGAATCAGCAAGCATCGTCCTGGCCGTTTCAATTAGCGTCCTGTTCTTTCGTTCAGCTACCCCATTCTGTTGCGGAGTATAAGGAGCACTAAATTCTTGCAATATACCTCTCTCATCTCAATACTCTTCCATCTTGTTGTTCTTGAACTCAGTACCGTTGTCACTCCTGGTTCTTCTGATTCGAGTTTGGTACAAGTTTTCAATTTTCTTGAACAACGTCATCAAACTTTCAAAAGTCTCATCTTTTGTCTTCAGAAATGATACCCATGAAAATCTGGAATAGTCATCTGTTACTACTAGACAGTAGAGATCCCCAGTTATACTTTTGACGTTTACTAGACCAAACAGATCCATATGGAGTCTCTCTAACGGTCTTTAGACTGAGTTGACTTTCTTTTGAGGATGTGATTTCTTCTTTTGC
This sequence comes from Helianthus tuberosus, assembly GCA_030545235.1. Taxonomy (NCBI): domain Eukaryota; kingdom Viridiplantae; phylum Streptophyta; class Magnoliopsida; order Asterales; family Asteraceae; genus Helianthus; species Helianthus tuberosus. Next base: position 3,390 of record JARYGA010046852.1, on the reverse strand, counting down.
TTGCCTTTGATGCAGCTAATGCACTCCCCTTCCAGATGAAAACCTTTCACATGAACACCAATAACTAAGTCGTTATGCACCAGGTGATTCATTTTTCTCAGATGAATATGGCCCATCTTTCGATGCCATAAACGTGACTCTTTTTCTGTTGCTCGTGCATAAAACAATGAGCCTGACCCGTGGTAGTAGTAGCAACACTCATGTCCAACACGTACAGATCATTGACTCTGGGTGCTCTCATGATTATCCACTCTTCGGGAACAACAAATCCTGGTTTCAAGATCAAACATTCTTTGTCTGTAAAATGCGTTGTATACATACGATCACAAATCTGAGAGATGCTCAGAAGATTGTTTTCAAGCTCGGCGATGTAGTTTACTCTTTCAAACGTGACGATACCATTCGATAAAGTTCCTTCACCAACTATTCAACCACCTTGATTTCCTGCAAATCCCACATAACATCCATTAAACCCTCTAACGTCATACAGTAGGGTCTTCTTCCCCGTCATGTGCCGAGAAGCTCCACTATCCATAATCCAACGTGAAACAGATCTTGGAAGCTCCTGCACATATCACAAACACTTTAGTTAGATTTTGATACCACCCAAGCCTCTTTTGACTCGGGTAACTTAACATTGATGTGAGTTTTAGCAGTGTAAAGTGGCGGAAAATTCTTGTCATTCATCTTTAAGCTCTCTTCAGATCAAATCTCAACCTCTTTGTATAAAAAGAAATCATTTTTCGGAGGTTGACCAGATGATTGATCTTTCTTTGGTACATACTTCTTTTCATAAGTAGTAGCCTCTTGTGGTTCAAGTTTCTCATAGTAATCCACAGGAACATTCATCTTTACCGAAGTAGTAGAAGACGATTGTTTTTCCTTCTTAGAAACCTTTGGTTTTGTGAAACTTGAATTCTTTTCAACTGATTTTGGTTTCCATGCTTGTTGAGGCGAAGCAACCCATTTGTAAAACTTATCAGTTTTTAAAACTTTCTTTTCAACAACCATTGGTGTTTTTCCTTTTGCATCAGCTTTCTTTTTCAGACTCTCAACAACTTCAGACTTAGGCTTTAAGTTGGTGCACTTTTGTGCAATGTGTCCAACTTTGTTGCACTTAAAGCATGTACGAGTATCAACGACCCGACTTGTGCCTTCGGTCTGAGGTTGTGAGACCGTTTCTTCAAAAAATTCTTTATTTGTTTTTGAAAAAATCTCAGATTCTTGCTCGGAATGAGAACTCGAGCTTTTCACAAACACCTTTTTCTCAACAAACTTTTTGTTTTAAAAATTCCTTCTTTGATAATTCTTACCACCCTGATATCCACCCCAACCATTTGTTTTGATTGTTGTTAGAAAAACACGGCGGTACAACGGGTTTTTTATAGTAAGCTTTATCTTTTTCAAAGTTTAATTGCCTTTTAGAATGTTTTAAACCTTCGATCTCAGAAACATCAATCTCAATCAACTTGAACACATTTCTCAATTTACCAACATTCACATTCTCCAAAGGAAAATCACGATCCGAATACAACTTATCAGATCCCGCCATCTTGTACATCACAAGATTAGGTTCATCACTTAAGTTGTTTTTGGATTTTGATTTTGGAATGTATTTATCCAAAAAGCATTCATCATCCTCAGTAGTATCACTTTCAGATTTTAAAACATTTTCAACCATGCTTTTCACAACTTCAGATTGAACACTATCTTCATCAGATGATGTGGTAAATGTGACATCAATTTTGTCTGGAAGCTTAACTTCATTTTCTTCTTCATCATTGACCAACCCTGATTTTTTCTTTGAAAAATTATTTAAAACTGGTGGTGGAACCTGATGAAACCCAACCCCGGTTCCATCAAAGTATACATCTTCGCCTGCTTTGTTCTTTCCAATTGGTTTAGGAACTATATGTTGTAGAACAAAACTTGCAGAGTTGTAACTGTTCAGTTTCAACTGGATGCGTTCATTTTCAATTTTAGCTTCTTGAAACTGAAGCTTCAACTTAGCAATTTCATCCAGTTGTTGGTTGATTAGCTCTTCTTTTACTCTCAGAACACCTGTCAATTAAACATTTTCTTTATATGTCTTACCATTTCTTTCATCAGAATCTTTCACCGTTCGTTTTAGCTTCTCAAAATTTTCTGAAAGTTGACGATTTTCATGAATTAACTTTTCGTTTTCTTTCCTAATTCTTTCTACGTCACTTTTATCATTTTCAATTTTCTCAGTTAATTCTTTTAATCGTTCATTTGAAGCTTTTAACATTTTGTCACGGTTTAAAATCTGATTTTCAACGTCTCTGACTCTTCCTGTCAGTTCATCAATCTTTTTACCGCTGAGGTAAGCAATTGTACTACAAACCTTGCAGTCTTTCATGCAATTTTTGCAGTCGCTCTCCGTTTTAGCTTTCTTACCTGTCTCATTGATTGCATCATTCTGACTGACCTTATTTTTAGACTCAGTGCCAGAACCAGAAACTACCTCTAGTTCTTTCGCAGCAAACACATTGTCAGCCATCTTCTTCAAATTTTCAGCAGTAAACTCTTGTGACGTGTCAATAATCCCGTCATCAATTTTCTTTGACTGCTGCTCTTTCTCCTTTTCTTTTTCTTCAGCTTCTCCTCCTCCCCACTACTCTCTCTGTCTGGCTTCTTCTTTGTCAGCAATTTGTTTGGTGAGAGTTTCAACATCAATGGTTTTTGGATCAACAGCTATGTTACCCTTGGGATCTAGGTAACATTCTCAATCAGCATCCCATCTTTTCGCCTGTTTTGCTTCTTTGTATATATAACCGATTTTAATCTTTCTGTCTTGGGCTTTCATCTTTCTGTTGATGTATTTTTCTTCTTCGTTTCTGCTATCTCTGAAAGGAACAACTTTTGTTACAAACGCATAGCCCACTGCATCCTCTTCCGGTAGCACATCACTCCAATCGTATCCCTCATCGTCATGAATAACAGCAAGAGCTCTTGATTTTTCTTTGGGGTTATCTTCAAGTTGTTTCATTCTGGGAGGTTCAGATTTGTTCTGATGATAGATTTCTCTTTTGTAGTAATCCTCTCTGAATGGATTTGCAGTATCATCAGCAGGTGCGTTTCGACATTCACGTTTAAAATGTCCCTTTTGTTTACATCTGAAGCATGTGACCTTTGATTTATCAAAACCAAGTTTTATTGACGGTCCTCCAATTGAATGTCTGCCCGTAATCTCCATGAACCTTTGAGCTCGTCTAACTGCACTAGCCATACACCACCTGATATCAATCAACTCCATCTCTTCTGGGTCGATCTGATCATAGTCCTCCTTGGTGAGATTAGTGTTTCCAATCTTGCCCGCAACAAGGCTCTCGTATGACTCTAAAACAGACGCTAAAAACACCATTTGAT